>VZRW01002227.1:0-36803 GCA_013398125.1 Aegotheles bennettii
TCTGTGATTCTGTGATAAACTGGGGCTATGCTAAACTTTTAATTGAAGAATAAACAACCTATTGTAAAATATTTGTCAAGGTTACCGAAGAGTAAAAAAATGCCATATTCTCAGCTGTTTACAAGGTGTTTTGTTAACTAATTGATTTAGATATTGATACTTCTATCTAACACTGAAACTGGCATGTTTTAGATAGGGAGTGGGGCCAGTGAAATATATTTCTGATCAATCAGAGCAAAGCTTAAACTTGTTTGTGAAAAATATGGATTGACGCTGCTTCTAAACCTATTCAGAAATTTGAGTCACTTTTATGACAATTTATGTACGTTATCATTTCTGACTTTTTTGCATTGTTTTCAAAACAAAAGTCAGAAAATGCAAGTTTTGCAGTGTTTCATTAACAGAAACAATCTTTTAATTAGCAGTCTAGTGAACTGATTCTGGGAATAGCATTTGCCCTTTTAGTGTATATAGGCAGAGGTAAGGAATAAGGGAATACAATTTATACCACAGATCTTTCAAGGATTTACGTATGGTTCTGACTGTGAGTGTGTAAGATTGCTGATAGTGGTGTCCATGTGTTTAAGTCAAGCAGGTGCACAAATCCTTCAGCATTTGCAAATCTAATGTATCAAAATATTCTCTTTCTATTACAGTATTTCAATCCCAAAATATCTGTAGAATACCCCAATACATTTTTCACATTATACATCATGTGCATACAGTGACACTTAGAGATACAAAAGGTGTCTGTACTTCTCTCTTACAGTACTAGTTATCTTGTGTGATTGCTAGCAACCAGGATGGGAACATAATAGCGGGCTTGGAGATACTTCGCAGAATGATAGATAATGAGAAAAGTTTAAAGGGAGGTTTCCAGGGGAATTTCTTAACTCCCTCACCTTCTCTCAGGTACCTGAACATCAAGATCTTCACAGGTTTTGGAGGGGTTTTGTAAATTAAAATAACACATTCATAAAAAGGCAAAACTATTGCACACCTGAAACAGTGGTTCTGATTATAGATTAGTTCATAAAGATGGCTATTTGCATACCCAGCTCCAGAGATACAGAGACAAATCAAGCTCAGTTTATTTGCACACGTTTCATAATCTTCGTTATTTAGCCCATGGACAAGTCTCTGTAAGCACTATGATGTCTATAGTACTTGTTCTTCTGATGGTTTTCTTCCAAGCTGAGCATTTGGCTCCCTGCTATATGAGCTTGGAACACAATATGAGTCTTAAAGTGTTAAACCAGTTGAAGAATTGCTGATGAGATACTGTAGGTAAAAATGTCCTTTCACATTATATTTTGCTGCCATTCAGGTGAGATTTTGTTACTTTACTTTTGCAACAAACAAAAAGAAAAGAAAAATGTCTATGCAAAACCAATGCTGCTACCTGTGCTATGGGCAAAGCTCACACATACAGTCTGAATTTATTTTCAGAGATGCTAATCTATTGTTTAGTTGTGTAATGTGTTAAAAGATACAGGTGGCCTGTGAATTCTCAAAGTAAGGAGGAGGCACTTGAGAGGTTTTAAAATCCTGAATGATAAAGAAGAGGTATAAATAGTAGCTTGTAGCAGTATTAAAAAACTTCACCTACATAGAAGCCAGAGCAATATTTACTGCAAGTAATAAATATTTGTAATTGTTATGTGGTGCTTTTCAAATGTTATTTCATGTCTGGTTTTATTTTGAGTTATTTTTTAAAAATTCAGTTCCTCATGAAAACAAGTTGTATACCTTATGGTATTACTCCAGCAAAATGATTTCCATAAATAAAGCAAGAGGCAATAGAAAGGAACATATATAAAGATTAATGCATCAGACTTTTAGGCTTATACTGACTAACAATAATTTCTGAGACTTAAGTTATTGGGAAGGAAATCACTCATATGGAAACAGGCAACAAATCCAAAACTCCTGAGCAGCATGGGCAATTTAGTTTCCTTCCACTTAAGGAATTGTATTTTTATAGTCATTTTCCCTGAGCTTATTGATTTCATATGCAATTTTCTCCAAAGACAGAAAGCAGCTAGATTTAGCACACAAATGGATGTAGGCAGCGATTAATGTTTGAGCTGTTTGTCAGCCTAATGCAGCCAGTGAGAACTGCTGCGGGCTTCCCTGTGCAGGACAAGAAGGGAAGCGTTCCCTTCCTGTGAAACTGCATAAGACAGTGACCAGGCAGCTGTGGAGCAGGGCCACTACAAAGGCAATGGCAGATCTGGTCTTTCTGATTTGGTCAAGATAAGGGATGCATGTATAGAGACAGGCGGTTAATATTTCTGTCTTTAAAAAGAGAAAAGACACAATCAAATGCAATTTGAAAATAACACTTTAACTTCTATTGTTTTCAAAATTAATTGCCATTGAATTAAGTGTGGAGCAATTAGGTGAAGAAAATGCCAGGAAATATGAAGTCAATTTGCTAATTAAACACAGTTAACAGCTTTGCCATTAAGTCCTAGATGCTGCAAAAAACCCCCCAAAACCCAAAAAACTCAACATAGGCTGGATCCCAATTAACATCTGCAGCACGTAGAAACCAAATACCATCAGTTTCTTTTAGAAATTTCAGTTTCATTTCTAAATATGGTGAAAATAACATGGTTCATCAGGAATCAGGTTACATTCTAGATAGAAATACATGGAGAATAGGGGCCTAAATTATTATATATGTATTATATATTATTATATAATCTTTAAATAATGTAAAGCTTGCAGAATAATAAATAATAGTGTCAGAAAAACAAGATTAGAAAATTCATTAAGATCTTTTTTTAAGAAGCAAGCAAAAACAATTCAGATCTGGGGCAAAAATGTAGCTCAATTTTAATATCATTCTAGCTTATAAGTCTTTGTACCAAAGGACCAAAACAACCTCTAAAACAATATACAAGTGTTTTAAAGGTACTGCCAGTTGATGAACTGATTCTGATTTGCAATGTAGCATGATGCAGTTGTATCATCTAAGGTGCATATTATCGGTAGAGCAGAGCTAGGAAAGGCTATGCTACAAAATCTTTACATACTATATAAACCACATATTACCGACATTCTCTTAATGTACCTAGAATAACAGAGATGTCAATGATGCAGCTCTGCAGACTGGAAAATACTAATTATTTAATGACATCCAGTGCCAGTGAATGAGCCACTAATGATCACCCTCTTTTGTTTTCCATTTAAAAAACATATTCGGTATAGTTGGCAATCATCAAAACAAACCAGAATCAAAACTGACATCTCATGCTTTCAATTATGAACAAGCTACACACATTTTTAAAACAACAGTCTGGGAATACCGGAGACCAGGTGCAACCTTTCACCCTTCAGATGTTAAATCCTTTCTTGATTTCTGCTGCCTTGCTGTTTCCTCTGTCTCTGCATGGTGATCCCTCTCAATGGATAATAATCCAGTGTACTGTATCTCACAGGCTAAAGAAGCATAGTAGATTGCGTAGGTGCAGTTCCCACATGACATACCTCATTAACTTCAAATGAAACCGTGAAGACAAATTGATGATCAGAAATCCTTACCATAATGCATGGTTAGAAATAAACCATGAGGAGAAACAGGAAATGCAGCTATTCACAGTGAATTTCAACACCGTAAAATACACAAATTCAGAACTGATGGAGAAGATGCTTTGGCATTTTCAGGAAGCAGATTTCTCATTTTCACTCTCCTTGTTTATGCCAGAGCTGCTTTACATATTGTGTTATTTGTGGAACAAGGAGGTTGTATTCTAAGAACTTCAGGAAGCCTTCAGCCATGGCTCACACTTTGTTTATAGTTTGCAAGTGAAAAAATTGCCAATTTGCAGCACAGAACTGTGGTTCATACTAAATTACAACAAATGCACTTTGTAAGAGCGTAATGATGCTGATATCTTTGGCTAGTGTAGAGCATCACAGAGGATCGTTCTGCAGGTGGCTGCGTACCTGCTCTGAGGCATTGAGTCCCTGAGCACGCTGCAGAATTGAGCCTCTAATGAGGCATGCCTTTTGCATGTTTTTTCAAAGTAAACAACTACTTGTCTGCAAAGTGTACAGAAGGCAGGCAGGAGCCAGACACGGTGCAATTAGGGAACAGTTTTGAAACATGTGTCTCGTGTTGTGGGCAGTTACATTGTAAGACTTTTAATTCCAGAGAGTATGACATCTCCAGCTCTGACTTCTACAGGGCATCAGTGCAAGGAGCAGAGTGCGGAGCTTCTGCTGCTTGAACTGCCTCTGGGAGCCCTAAGGCTCTTCTAATTTATTCAAGGGTCTGTGCAGCCATCTTTGCCTCTTGCACCCCTTCCACATGCTCAGGAACCCCCAGTTCCTGACATGATTAAAATCTTTGTATGTGGAAGGTGACTCTTTAGCCTTGCGCGTGTGCACGATTGCCAAAGCAGCACTGGTGCGCAGTCCTATGGGACAGAGTATGAGTCAGCAGAAGTCACAGCAATGAGGGAATGCAACAGCTCTGTAGGTTTCACAGGAAGGTTTTAGTTTGCAAAAGTCTGGTAAAGAAAATCATCCTTCTGGCATAGACTGAGACAATTTCTGTTATGTCCTGATGGATACACTTGACAGAAAATGGGTTATCTAGCAAGACAACCATGTATAGTGTTTCCTGCAGACACTAAGTGTTCTATGAAAAATCATTCCTAGATTTTGAACTTCATAGTATAGAAATATCAAAGTTAGTTTGAATGAATGATTTTTGTCCCCAACTGGATGTGGCAACTGAAAAGGGAGAGTGTGTTTAATTTATACTCATATCCAGTACTGCTGTTCCAATATTTTGTGTATATTTTACTTTATTTTAATGAAGGAAACTAAATGCATATTGACTCTTTGAAATTCATATTGTCCTGATATGAAGACTCTTGTCACTATGTTAAAAGATACTTGAAATACTTCTCATGATATCTATCAGAATAATAAATTCTGAGGTTCTGATACCCATAATCATTTTCTAAAAGAAATCAGAGAGCTTTTGCAATTTTTCTCTGATAAAGCTCATCAATCATACTGGTCTCAATAGTATAATCTCTCCTTATTGCATTGTGATTATATTTCCCGTAGCTCTGTTGCTTCTTAGTGTTTTGCACATGCACTCTCTGTCCCTAGATGATTTATGCACCTTGGTCTTGACCTTCACAATAGGGCAACAGGTGTTTAAGTAAAATTATTTTAAGTAAACATCAAAAGTCACTGTGTGCCATTTATCGATTAAGAGTCAGATTAAGGCAGGAGTTCAGAGGGTTGTAAATTTTGTTTAAGCTCGTAATAAAGTAACAAATCATATCACACATATCACCTATGTGAATATCAGACAAGTGCCTTGGCCAGACAGAGAAGAGCATGCCTGTCCTATGTGTTGCAGTTCAAGAGGTGTCTTCAGTCAAAGCAAAAATTGGGATTCTCCACAAATCATTGTTTCTGTTAGGAAATAAGAGCAGTTTCAACTTGGTTTATGGTTATATTTCTTGGGATGTGAAAGGGAGGTATGACCTAGTTTGGCTGTAATCTATTCACCCAGAAACCCAGTCAGAACTGCTTTTCCATCTATGTAATTGTCTTAAGGTTTATTGAGAAACTTAGTGAACCTAGTGCATTTGGAGGTGCTGGTAGCAACAGCTGGATTTCTAGGCTCTAACTTACGCCTTATTCTTTCTTGGTTATAATGATTTTATTATGCATGTGTGATGGGTTAACCTGGGCCAGCAGTCAGATACACACACAGCTTCTCTGTTACTCACCCTCCTCCATAGGGCAGGCTAAGAAAATATGATGCAAAAGCTCTTGGTTAAAAATAAAGGCACTTACCAATTACCATCATGGGCAAGTCAGACTCGAATCAGGGAAATTGAATTTAATTTATTGCCAATTAAAATAGACTTGGATAATGAGAAACAAAGACAAAATTAAAACAACACCTTACTTCCTCATGCTTTTTCCCAGACTCGGCTTCAGTCTTTCATTCCCACACTTCTTCCTCCCCCTGCCAAATGGCACAGGGAGGTGGGGAATGGGCTGTTGCAGTCAGTCCATGATAGCTTTTTTTGCTGCTCCTTCCTCCTCACATCATTCCCCTGTTCTGGCACAGGTCCTCCACGGGCAGCAGTCCTTCAGGATAGACCTGCTCCAGCATGAGCTGTTCCTTCAGAGAATATCCACCTGTTCCAGCATGGGTCCTCCTTGGGCAGCAGTGTGGATATATGTTTCAGCATGGTCTTTCCAGGGGCTGCAGGGGAATTTCTGTAGCAGAGATTTATGTTTTTGGGAGTGGCACTTCTAAACAGGCTTTCCCATGAGCCATGTGGAAGGGGTCACTGTACCTGTGCAGGGGTCAGCACAGCAGAGCAGCTGAAGCTGAGATGCAGTAAGAGCAGATGTATTTCAGGGTCACTCAGAGCCAGGGTATATCATTAAACACTAACTCCCTTTAGACAGGAATAGGATATTTTTAGACATTTTATTCCTGCCACAGTTAGAGGTTGATGTTTCTCTGCTTTCAGCACATTCTTTGAAGTTATTTCTTGCAGTTAATTTTGCTAATGTTGCTGATCTCTGTTTTCAGATCAGCCTGTGGGGTTATGTTGAACACCCTACCATTAACAGTCTTGCCCTAAAGCCCATTGAAATAATTACGAGCCTATCTAGAAATGTGTTCAGCTGAGATGCACAAACCCAGTGCACTGGTCAGGAGGCTGCTTTTGACATTAGTGTTTGCTTTTTTCCTCTTCCTTTTTTGTTTCCTCTTAAGTCACTTTACCCCAAAGCACTGCTCCATCCTCAGTGATGCCACCTTTAATTACAAACTATTATTGATGTATTTTTTCAACTCTGTAGTTCAGATAATTCAGCAGCACACTCTTAAACTCACGTTTTCCTGCCTTACAAGTTAGTGGATTTTATACTTGATATGGACCAAGGGCCAGATACAGAAACCCTCTGTCTGAAGTCATATGTCTTTGTTTGTGGACAGTTTGTAAGATTAAATTACATATCAATATTTGCTTACTCTGCCACTTGATTAATGCACTGCAAGCAGATTTAGAATCATATTTTGTATAGATTTTTCAAGAGCTAGTTCATATGTTTATTTTTGAAAGTACTTGCCCATTAGGTTGAATGTACAGGAAATAAATCATCCAAATAGTGATTAAAAGAAAGCATATTTGCCCATCATATCACATAATTAAGACCAAATGTTTCTCTAGAATTTCTGGGCTATGGCAGATGAAAAGAGCAATTTCTACTTTAAGAGCCCACACAAGTGCAATCACTGTAGTGAAAGATCAGATGGATATCATGTAGGTAATATGCCTTGTCAGTAGCTGTGGTATACTGTGTAATAGAGGTGATTTCAAGAGGTTCTCCATCTTGTTATGCTACTACTAATGCATTGAAGTGTTCCTTTCTCAGAGTGATGAAGAGACACCTAAAGCCAGCCTGCTGCTGAGAAACACTTTATGGTTCCCAAAGACACCACATATAGTGGGAAACATACTAAGACCTTATTAGGTTTACATGCAAGATTCAGTGAGGATAAATGCTCCCCGATGAAAATACCCTGAATGTGTCTGCCTTGTAGAACAGAATATCAGTAGCCTTTGAGAAATGATCGTTTGTTCCCTGGTGCCATAGAGACAGAGTCCCAAAGGAATTGCTGGTCAATGCCCATTGTGCATTGCACTTGCTTGCTTTTTCTTTTTCTTCCTTTTCTGCCAAAAGCTGTAAACCTGTAATGTCATCTTTTACAGAAACCAATTTGTGACATACTATAAGGGGCGCTATCTCATTAATCAGTGAGAGCAGAAACAGCACATCAAGCTCATAAAAAAATACGGATCTGACTTGGTAACAATTGGAGCTCTCTTGACAAATAAAATATACGTTTTTTTCACAAGGCCTTTGAGAAAAAGCCACTGAATGTAATTAAGGATCTGGCATGGCTGCCTTTATACTGTATGTGGTACTGTGCTGGCTGCACAAAGAAGACTTCCAAGACTTCCTCTGTATTATCAATGCAAGTTACATCAATAATTGCTACTGTACATGGAGTGGCTCTTGAAAAGCTTCTCAGCTCCAGTGTCAAAGATGCTCAGGACTTCAGAGGGCAGTAGGAAACAGAAGATTAATTTGATTTAGATATTTCTTTATTTAGAAATAAGACATAGACTAAATCATACATAAATACAGTCAAGAGACAGATATGGAAAGATGGAAGAACTGAGCTGAAGCATATAGCATACGTATTGTTTTAGGTCCCTGACTTCCTCTCTTACCTCTTTCTGAACACTGAAAGTACATATCTCTGTGGCTTTCTAAGACCCTTTCTGTCACACCCATTTTTATGCTGTTTTATTTTTGCACTTCAATGTAACACATTGACTGTTATTCCAACTACACTGATTCATAAGAAGTGGATAAGTCCCAAAAACTGTTCCAAAGGCTATGAAGTTAAAAATATTTAAGTAAAATGAGTGAAGCTTTCCTACCAACTTTTGGCCAGCTATAAAAGTAGTCTTCAGCCAGCTTTAGAGGTGGTAGAGGGATATGGGAGAAGTTTTCAGACAAAATTTTTCTGCTATGGCTCTCCAAATTGTAGGGTATTTTCTTCTTTTTTTTCACCAGTTCATTACGTCATTCAAGTCTGCACAGCTATTAGGTAATGTCATAGTTGTGAATATTATTAACTGCCACGACTATTCAATTTATGTGTGAATTTTGTGATTTTTGTTCCATTTTCTTCTTTCTTGGTTCTCACTGTTTTAATCTGATTTTTCAAATCATCTTCTCAGTTGCTCACAATCTTTTGAAGGTGATTTGTATCTTAAGTCAACCAGGAAATGGTCAAACTGTATAACTTTTGAACCTATTTCTGTGAAAATAGCATTTCATCTATTTTTTGTGTGATTCGAAGTAGGTTGTGAAACTTATTTCATATTTCTCTCAATATATAGGTCTACATCATACCTCAGTCACTGCAGAGGGCTTTTCTTCTTCTAAGTCATGCTGAGTTAGTGAAGAAAAAGGGCTACATTAAGATCTGATTTGATTGAAGGTAAAAATCTGAATTATTTTAATTCTTCCTGCCCTAATAAATGATAATAAACCTTCGAGAACTACATCATGGAAAGATGACGGTCATATTCTCCCACCTAGGTCCTACATTTTGTACAATAATTAGAAATACAGTGGCCCACTTTGCACAACTGAAGGATTGTCATTATCTTTTACCTAAATAAATCAAAGGTATAATAAGTAATAATATTTCTCTGTATTCTTTTTACTTTATCCTCTATTTCTGCAGCATCTACTTCTGAAGCAGAAGGCTTCTCTGTGAGACTGAGGAACTATCCATGACTCTTGCTTCTTCTCTTCAAATGAGTCCTTGGTAATTACTGGATCAGTTTTGCTGGCATAGAGTGAGATGTCAGCAATGGACCATGGGCAGTGCAAGGACATTGGGCCAGAAGACATCAGTTTAGATGGAATAAATAGGACAATTTGTTGATGAAATGAATGAGTAGTGATCTGCAAAATAGGTGGCATTCACAAATAGTTCACCTTTTTTCTCCATTCATTATACTTCACCTTTTCAGTTTCCTCCCCAAAATGAATATATTCAGTGCCCAAATTTACAGCTTTGAAAAGTATGGATAGTCCTGCATAATATTTGGCACTATCTCATGTATATACCTGAAATAGTAGGGCTCTATAAATAATAACCTATGCTGCTACCTCAGCATGTCAGTTCATTTAATGAGACACATGTGACAGTCCCACATACTTTACAGAGCTGGTCTAGAAGAAACATCTTGTCAGCACAGCAAAAATACCTGCATCTTCCAGCATTGTGAGTCTGCTCCAGCCTGGCACTATTTCAAAAACTGGAACCCGGGAAAGATTGTGTTTCTAAGGAAAACACACCTGAAACAATCACCTCCTTTGAGATTCTGTCAATCCATGTCACATCAAGCTGCTGTCAAAATTTGTTACATCGGATAATGTCTGATATGACCAAATAACAACCTTATACAACATATGCTAACAGGACTGGATTATGTGTCTTTTTTCTCACTTCCACCCCCACCCCCCCAAAATAAAAAAGAGAATGTACTGTCTTTAAGACTGCCGTGTGCTCACTTGTCTAGCTTTCATTTATCTGTAAAACACTGACTGAGAGTAGTACCATGTTCTCAAGGATGTTAGGATTTTGTTTTGTTTATTTACCCTTTCATTCTGAGCTTCTAGTTTTGTTTTATTTTCTTTTTCTTTATAAATTTGTATTAAGTAGCGATATCAAAAATCTATTGCTGAAAGATGACAAATCTTCTGAGAATGTATGCAATGGGTACTGCTGAGTATTTGCAGCGTGAAGCTGACAGAGTATCTCTCACGGATAGATTGCAAGTGAGACACAGGGCTGGCACTCATATTGTGTGCAGCTTTTCTAAAGTTGGTGAAGAATAATGACAGGCATTCAATTCCACTTTTTGCACAATACAGGTCAAAGACCCTTTAATATTTGCGTGCCCAAAAGTCTGAGTTAACTTTTTTTTTTTTCATTCCAGGTATTCATGTAAATTAAAGACTCTGAGTAATGGGGCAACCCACCTATACAATCTGTTCCTATGTACCTCCCATGTTCACTTTAAACTGTTGTTCATTTAATTCCCAGCTTAATTTCCTCATTGCCAACATAATACATAAAAAAGGTGTGGACATCTTTTCATTCTTCTTCTGGTACTTAAGACTTCACTGTTCATAGTTTAAATGTATTTTGTGTGCAGTCATTGAGGGAGAGAAATCATATTTTTTTTTTAGTGGAAACAGAAATCCTAGGAATGAAATAATTACAGTAGATGGAGACTGTGAAAAATCCCTACATCATGAGGCTTGCATTAAAAGTGAAAAAAATCACATCAATTAAAATTGAAATTTATGTAGCTTCTGTTCCCATCCACTGGCAACTTCTTGCAGTGTCTTGTTTTATTAGCTTCAAGAAATGTCTGGTGTCCTATTTTTTTTCCCCTGTAAGTATTCATAAACCCAAATGAATCATTTTGTAATCTTCTCATGGATAAAGTAATTTAATCAAGGATCTCTGATTTCTAGACTTGTCACTTAACTCATATTAAGCAATAGTTTCATTCAGAATAACAACAAAGCTCTTGCCTGTGTGCAGTTGTCTCAGTGGTCCCAGGAACCATAAGAACTTATGCAATCATATCCAAACTGCACAGACACAGCAAGCCTAACATATCCTGGCTGCCCTCACCTGGCTCAGTCCACTTGGACAGGGCTAGTAACTTGGTGACACCCTGTTCAAATAGGTTCTAGAGTAACTCTTCACATGATCTAGCAAGATTAAGTACAGTCTAACAAGTATCCCATGCTGTGATTTGTTATGGTGTTAATCAGAAGCAGCCTAGCTTCTGTCTTTCTGAGTGAGCTACCTCTTACTGTAAACTAAGTACACTTTTAATGAAACTTGGTACATTCAGTAGTTTCATCAATCTTTCATGTAATGCATCAGTCTTTCATATAATTCAACAGTCTTTCATGAAACCACTAGGTTCAGTTGAGTTAATCATATCAGGCATCTCTCCTAACATGTTATTTTTAATATGCTTATTTGTGTAGGATTCTAGTATCAGTGTAAGAGCAGTCTTTCAGTGTGGGATAAAACTGTGCTGCACTTCAAAATTCTGTTGCAACAGTGGGTAAATCTTGTAAAAATTTTGTGCCTCAGGTCTTCATCTGTAAGATGGTAATACTTTTGCTCCTATGGGATGGGAGGGAGTATTGTGAGGATAAACCTATAAGTACTTGGAATGTAATGGGATATTGCAATTAGAGATTCTAGGAAAGATCTTACTAATTACAAGTGGAGAATCCTTGCTGCAGATACAAAAGTTCTGAGGTCTGAACTCAGATTTGAACAGGACAATGCAAAACAGCTTTGAAAATCTGCCTGGTTTTTGTTTCTTTCTGCTGTGCAAAACTGCATACACAGCAAAGAATAAAATGAATGGGTCATAGTGATCCTGTGCACTTTATATCTCCTTAGACACTGAGCTTGGATGAATTTGTTTAAGGGGCCAAGATTAACCTTACTCTGCTCAGCCTGTGTCATAACTTTGAATAGTGCACAGCTTTGTTCAAAGTTTCAGTGAATTTAAGGTTTCTATACATGTTTTGTTCCATGAGTTTAATCAATGGGTCAAACCACAAGACTGAGTTTGTGCAGTTTGTCAGTGAGACTTGTGCTTTGGTTGGATACCAGCATTGTCAATTTCATTTAATGCTGTGTTATGAGAAGGATATTAAAGTTCACACTCCCAATTCCAGGTTAGCAATGGTAGACATTAAGAGGAATTGCAGTAAAATATAATGTGCTAGGAAAAATTAAATAAAAAGTTCTGATTCAGGCGTTAGCCAGGGTGGAATTCACCATATTTGCTGGGAAATGATATATGAGGTGGAGCTGAAATGTCCCAATTTTATTTTATTACTCCTTGGAACTGTCTTTGTTTAAATTTCCTAATTTGTACATAAATGTTTGGTTTCGGAGAGAAAGAGAGGAGGGGGGAATGATGTGACATGTTTAATTACATTTAAGAGAACACAGAGGAGATCAAAGGCAAAGAGATAAAAGCTGCAGCTACTGTATGTGCTGGAAATTTCTTCTGAATCATAAACACCCTTAAGTATAGTGCTTCAGAGGCAGCTGTCCTGAATTCAGGACAGAGTCACAGCTGAAATGGAAATCCTCTATTACAGTGTTTTATGACCTGCATTGGCTGCTGTTGGCAAGCCCCGCACTTACGCAGGCACCAAAATGTCTGGGAGCATTCACAAGAAAAGAGTAAACCAAACAGTGCTGCCTAGGTCAGCAGCTCTAAAATAACCCCCCACGGGCTGTATTGCTGTGAACTGTTTGCAGAGATGGCAGTTGACTGTGGGCCAAGAAAAATCAATCTTGTATCAACAGATGTAATCAGAACCCCTATGGTGGTAATGACTTTGTCACAGTTTTCATTAGCTTGGAATGCTTTAGCTTTGGGAGGAATGGGTTTCCCCTCCACCACTACCTTTTTAACGGTGTTATATGATCTATTAACAGCCAAAGTTATCAAACTGCTACATCTCCTTTCTGAAAGCAAATACTTAGTAAAGGCAGTGTAAGCCAAAGCAAGATGATGACAATATTTTAAGCAAAGTTTAAGCATCTCCACAGTTTTTGCTTCTTTGCAATGCTATGCTCTGCTTTCTTCAAAGCATTGCTCCTATATTTGCTTTCTTCAGAGAAAAAAAAAAAGAAGCCCCACATTGCACCCTGGGAAGCTGCTCACCCCTGTCTCCCACCTCTGCACCTTGATCCTCTAGACCCAACACTCCTCCATCTCAAGTTTCTAATGGAAATTTTTTCTTCAATAAGTGCATGGCAAGATGTCTGTTGCTTCTTCTACCAAGATCTATGGAAAAAGAAAAAAGGCATTAGGTTGCCTTGGACTTGGAGGCATTTGGTTGAATGGAAAGAACCAGTATTTTTCTTGGAGGGATAGAAATCAGATACTCAGTGTGATCCTTTTACTTTTTCAGGGGGTGGCATCTGTTGTTGGTGCATGTGAGTAAAGCTGCTGTGAGAAACAAGTGGTATTCAGTGTTGTTGAAGCACTATTGGAAGTAACTCACCTCTGAGTTCCTCTCCAGGCTTTAATTTTTCTTCTCTGCCATTTTTTAGACACAGGGTAGTTCAGATGGCTTAGCCACTTCTCTGCACATCTGCAAAGCCCAGTTAAGAGGATGAAATGAAATGCTCATAATTTTCTTTGTTCACTCCCAAACTTGTAGAAGTCTTCACACTAGCGAGCCAGGGGTGCATGTTTGGGTTTTTTTACCCTGCTGGTATTTATACACACATATATTGTAAATATGCATACCTGGTAAGTGCTATTACATCCATACCATTCAGGCAGTCAGCTTATTTACCGCAGTCATTCTAGAGATCAGCTGTTATATGTCATATAAATACCACTGGTTGTGAAGAATGTGAAGGTGTGTGAAAATGAAAGCTCTAGGAGTTTTATAAAGTAGAACTGATAGGGATCACTTCCAGTATCACACAAGAACATTTTTTACACATGATATTGGAAAACATTGAGCAGAACTTCAGAAGCCTGTGGTACTTTTAATGTAGCTTTTTCAGACACTACTAGATAAAAGGTTTCGTGTGCACACTTTGAGTGGCCAAATATATACTGCAGCCATATCATAGATAAAAAGTGTGTGTGTGAACATACACAATATATCAAATCACTTTGTTTCTGGAGGGATACTATCTGCATTTTTACAAGGATTTTTTTTTACTAATTATATCTAATCAAGTGGTAAAAGCAGATAGTCTTGTGAATAGTGTAGGGCACACTTCATACACCCGGAATATACTTTTCTATGTACACCTAGTACACACACATTGGATAGCTTCTGCAGCTCCAACTTTACACAGCAGTATTACTAAAGCCATTAGACACAGCTTGCAACTTCAAAACAACATTTTAGCATCTTTGAAGCCCACACAATTTTTCTTAAAGCTGTGTGAAAAAGCACACTTTCACAGTTCCCTTGGGGTTAACCTTCTGTAATCAATACAAGCTTTTTCCCTTCCCATCCACTCACTGACAGCATCAAGAAGGCTAAGGTTTTGGCTTTGTGTCAAATTTTGGAAAGACTTATCCTCCTTTTCAGAAGGTGTCAGGGAGGTAAAGTGGTATTTCCAGGTTCTTTTCAATGCCAAAAATTCCCTTTCTCAAGTACCTTACTGGCCTTAGGGTGAGAGATAAGAGAAAGCCTGGAGTGTGGGGCTTCAGAGCAAGTGCCAGCAGAAGGCTCCATGGGACCGCCTGGGCTCAGCATTTGTCATTCCCAAGTCCACCAGGGCATATAGTCCAGTATTAAATCTAAAGCCCTTAAACCTCCTTAAGACTGCCCAGCTGTTTTGCAGGCACAGTCTCAAAGACTTAAAAGTCATGGTGTACAATAGGGATTTTATAGCAAAAATGAGATCCAAGCCAAGCTTTCAGTGGTTTGAATGCATGGTTATGATGTAGAAGATTTCTAAGAAGCAACACATGCTGAAGAAAATTCACCTGAATACAAGTAGATAGGAATAAAATCTGTGCGTTGTTGCATACTTTTTCAACTCTATTATACAAGATTCAGTAATCGTTTCCTAAAAGCAAAGAGAGCACATAGATTTATTATTTACTCATAAAGGCAAGAACTTCTGAAATAAGGTATCACTGCCACACTCCATCCACTGACAGTGGGGAAATTTCTAGTAAACCTTTTCCTCCACTGCATCCTTACAATCTACATAATGGGGCTCCTGAATATTTAAAATCCATACTCCAAATAACTGAACAAAGGAATGTATGGAAGTATTGAAAATCCTTTTTTTTTTCCCTAAAACAGTGGTGTAAAAAATGGTATTATAAATTTAAGAGAAGAGCTTTAGTTTGATTGAGTTACTCACACAGAAATCAGTTCAACAAAGAGTTTCCAGCCACTACAAAGGAAGAGGTGAATCCTTAAAGAAGAGAAAGGGCAAGTCGTCCAATTAACCAGTGACATTACAGCTAAAGCAAGAAAACTTTTGTTTAAATAGATGCTGTCACAGCAAAAGATCATTAACTATACACCACAGTACCTTTTTTTTGCAAATTTTTCTGTTAGGTTATACTGGTCATCACGTATGTGGTTGTGCATACAACTATATCTTCTTATTTCATGCCAGAGGGAATAATGTATGTTCAGGGTTGGCCAGAACTGGTGCTAGTGAAGGGGGTGATGTGTGTGGAGGAAAGGCCACGCAAGCTTTAGGACTAAATAAAACAACCTACTCTTTTCTTATATGAAAAAACCTTAATAGATGCATGATTTTCACAAGAGAATTAAATGCTAATACAACACCAGATCATCATCTTTATGCAGATTGGGAGGTGAGATGGCTTTTCACCAATCTTTACAGTATTCTGGTTCAGTTATAACAATATTTTGCATTCTTGGCTAGACCATGTAACATAATAACATGCAGATATATGACAGATTTTATTATTATTAATAATAGTTAATTAATGCATATTATGAATGAACTAACTTGTACAATGCAAACAGTATATGAGTACTTAGCTCAATGGGGCAGTTTCACCATGCCTCTTTGTTTTAGCCTGTCTATCCTTCACTGTGCTGTGCAGGGATACCCATGGTGTAGACAAAGGTATAGTTCCCTGCTGGTTAATGGGGGTGTAAGCGTTGATGCAAATGCCCCAGCACAATGTCACGGACAAGTGTCTTAAATTTTTTTACTGGAAATAATGACTTTTAGTTCTGGTAGTGTGCAAGCAGTGAGGGAAGGATGCTGGTTTGATAACTGTGCTACCTGCTCTACTTGATCCTGGACTGTGAAGTTTTGGGGTTGTAACTATTAGAGCCACACACAGGGATAACACCCGTGTGCTAATAAACCTAAACATGTTACTTGGTGACTTTCTAGTAATCACATTAACGTCACTTTAACAAAAAGGCAAAGCCAGCATGCAGTGGAAAGCAAGGTCTTTCCTAGCTTTCCCAGGAGAATGAGCTTTATCCTGTTTGCTCTGCTGGATCTTTGAGAAACTACACAAAGTACTCTCAGTAAATCCCAACAAGCTTATATAGGCTTTCAGAAGGTCTCTTTTCCTGATAAGGAAACCAATAGTTATCATAGTCGAGATGTATATGTAACATAGAAGAAAAAGGGTCTGCTGTACCTAAAGTCCTTCAGATATAAAATCTTTTCAGAATTCACTGGGAAATGAAGGCTGGCAGCAAGCTCATTATTTACAGCTTCTTCAGAGTCTTTGGGGCACCTTGAGTAGATGTTTAGAGCATTTGAGCAGTGCTAGGAATATATATTACTTAAGACAGAGGGTATTCACCACAGGCTTCTGAATAATATTTATTCTTTTTTTAAAATACAGGTGTTTTTATCATATGAGCTAGTTCTTTGATCATACAGTTAAAACTGCTGTTGAACTAGGAATGACACATCAACAGCTATGAAGGGGTTAATTTCTAAGGCAAATCTTTCTATAGTTCTCCTGCTGTAGCTGTAACAATTCAAAGTAGTGTTTAAACAGATATCTCCTGCTGGTTAAGACTCCTCTCTAATATGTTCTGGGAATGAATGACATTCTATTTTTAATTTTTGGACAATTACATGGCAATAAGTTCAATCTGAGAAATGCAGTAATGTCAAAATGAAAAAAAAAATAGTTTTCTAAACAAAATAGAGTAGGTAAAGCAAAAGGGTATTTTTTCACTGTCAACAGCAAACAATCAATTGTATTTAATATGAGATAAAAACGTGGATTTTGGAGTGAATTGTAAGAATCTACACTTGGGTGCTTGTAGTGGAGACAGAAAGACACAATTGTGGTATTATTCATAGTTCCAGATGTTTCCTTGAAAAATATGTCTTTAGTTATATTTAAAGTAATAGTGTTGAAAGACCGAACCACTACTTGCATAAAAATTTATATAGGAATACTTGCAATCATTGATACACTCAGTTATCTCATTAGCAGTCAGATAATGGTTCCAGGTGAAGAGGAAGGACAGGAAATGGATACTCCTTTTCGTCTGTGGGGCACAGAGTGAAAATAAAAAGCAGCTGCAGTTGGAACAAAAATTATTACTTATAAGAATGTGTCAGTAAATAATCCTTAAAAGTGCTGAAAATTCAGACAACTTGTAGACATATGTGACCTAGGAGTATCAGCCATTTTATAAATGCGTATACGTTTTGGATAATAGGAAGGGAGATGAGTATCGACTTAGCACTAAGAAAGAGATAAAACACATTTGGGGGGCCCTTTACTTCTGGTGCTGCTGATGTGGCATCTTGACAGATTAGCACTGACAAGAAGTTCTAGGCTTCTTATTCTTCTTACTTCATGTTCAGCACTGTTAGATTGAGAAAATGTATCTCTGTGCATGTGTTTGTACATAAAAACATATAAAGATAAAAGAATTAAAGAATTAACCCTCTTGAAAAAAAATATGATTACGTTAGAATGTTTTACTCCCAGTGTTACTCAAGTAATCAGATGGCTTATTAGCTAGACTGAAATTTCTCTGACCTTCTTGTTTGACATTCCCAGCAATTAACCCTTGTGCCCTGAGACAGAACCTCAGAGTGGGTGACACAGAAACATTACCACCAGCCCTAAAGCTACTTCTGCCAAGGACTTTGGAAGTGATGTACCCAAGTCTGGATGTTGTGGTGGTCAGAGCTCAGGATCCTGGATCTGCTATTAACCTGCAGCATGACCTTTCAGCCGAGTGGTTCAGCTCCCCATACTGCCCTTGCCATTCCCACCTACATCTGCCTTGTCCATTTAGATGGTGGGTTTGCTTGTGGGCACGCTCATGTTGCTGTACAGGCAGGTACAAGCACCGTACTGTACTACTATGCTAGCTTGCTTCCTTGTCAGGGCCTGCAGCTGGTAATGCAACAAAAAGGGAGAACTCATGAGACCCTTTTCTGAGCTGTATTTTCATGCCCTGAATTATTTACATTTAGTTATACATCTGTAAATATGGTAATATCTAAAATATAATGCAATAACAAAGAAAGAAGTGTTAATTGTTCATTGACTCCTGAAGCTCAGTTAATCTTAGCTCCTTCAGACTGGGCAGCTAATACTTTCCAGGCAGTGCTGGTGAAGCTGGGCGCTTACCTGTGTAGGGAGAGATATATCTTTCATTAATTCATGAGAAGTCTTTGCTTGTTGGTTTTACAACTTGGGAAGCAGGCCTTTAGGGGAACTGCAACTAAACATTTGTGAAGGACAACATGTACTCTCCTCAAATTCATTTTCAGTGTGGTGGCAAGGTCTAGGAACAATAAGGAGAGGTTTCTTTGTTGTCACAACAGCAACTTGAGTACCTTCAGAGACAGCAGCAGGTGCTCATCCTCCTCTGTTTACTAAGCAAAGCCTCATCCAGTCCTTTAAAATGCCTGCTGCAATGTTTCCAAAGAAAATACTGTCTAGAAAAGCTATTCCTAATGCTTTACCTTCCCAAGAACCTTTCTTCAATTTATTCTATTTCTATATTATAATATTATTTAATTAATGTTATAAAATTCACTGTCTTAAAGGCTGGTAATTAAGAGGATTATGGACAACAGGAAAATAATTTTTTGTTTCACCTGATTTCCATGAAGGTAAATGAACTGAGTGTGCAGACTATGAAGCACCTGAAATACAGATTCTGATTTTTCAGCTTATGTCCGTTAATGCCAATAGCAAGTGGAGGCTCAAAACCAGCTCTGGGGCAGCAGCACTGCTATAAATTACTTCATTTTAGTAAAAAGCACAGCTAATGAAAGTCATTCACTGTTACTGTGTTGTTTTGTTAGTGAGCTTTCTAGCCAACTAACCATTCTTCATTTATTTTCTGTTTTCAATTATCTTGTTAACTTGTGGTTTCCTTTTTTTAATAGATATTCCTGTATTCTTTAGCCAGGCTATTTGTACCTTTTTAAGGTCTCCCACTGCTCAATGCTTATATTATTCCTCATAAACCTCTTAAAACAGAGTGCCCTTTTCTGTTTGGCTTTAACAGGGCTGAATGTAAATTCTAGTTTTTCCTCTGTTTCATAAATACATATCATTTTATTGAAGGCTCCCCAGCAAAAGAGAGAAACCCAAACCAAAGTCCTTTCCTCAGATGTAGATTTTGCTTTCTTGCTTGCTTAACTGTGGCAAATTTCCCTTTCTAAACCATCACTGCCTGCCTTAATGCACAAATAGATAAGATTAAAACAAAGTAAAGTAACAAAGGATGAAGCAAAAAATCTTTCCTGACCATATGAAAACCAGCAACATTTCCAGATGTTAGCACTGCTGACCATAAGCATTTTGTTTTTCTGCAGTTTTACTGCACTGTGGGCAAAGCTGCCTCCTTGAACCCTGTGCATTTAGATGATCCATGAATAAGCTTACCTTAAACATTCACATTGAGATTAAGGTATTAAAGGTATAAACAGTCACAAAGATATGGCCACTCTTATGCTTTTTATGTTTTTACTAACTTCGAATTATATTGTCTGCTAGGGTATCAGACACCCTTAACTGGCATGTTTCTGCCACCATGTATGTTCTCAAGCAAAATCACATGAATGTGTAAGTAGGTCCAGATGGGTATGTAATCATCCATGACGATGCAGAACGTCTTCCTGATACTTGAGCCCATTGTCACTAAGCAACATAATAGAAGGCAGAGCAATGATTCATAACAGTAGCAAACTGCATCCTGATGCTGAAGAGGTACAGGGTGCTTTGTTTAAAATAGAAACCAAACACACACTTTTGTCTAGTACGTCCTCTGAACCTGTCATGTACAATTTCTCCCTGGACGTGAAGAACAAAATGCTTCTTCATTTGAGGGGATTTGTTTGCCTTTTGCTGTGAATGGTTTAAGGATAGCTAATCATTTGCAAATGTCTGTCATTTAGGTTTTCTGAGTGATGACTAATTTTCTGGAGCAGCGTTCTAGTAAAGAGAGAAGAAAGCTAGGACTTTCTGATGTTAAAATGATTCTTGATGCATTTATACATGTTATGTACATTTAGTTTTGGCAATAGGGACTTGGATTCAGTGACCAGCAAATTGCTGAGTTCTGTATTGGAAGGGTTTCATTTACCTTAGATTTTGTATATTTTCATTGCTATTTCTGTGCCTTGCTTTTTAGCAAGAAGTAGAAAGAGAAACAAGAAGATACAGGCTAAGTCATTACCAATTACATCTTCAAATTAAACTTAGGATGCTTGAAAGTTTGGGGACATTTACTGATACAGGAATATAGCTAAATCTCACCATCTAAAGCTCATAGGAAAAAGCTGGTCTCAGAACTTTACCATAAGATATATCCTCAAGATTTACATGTCTTTTCAAAGAAGATTCCTGCAACATTCGGAACATCTTTTAAACTTTTGGAGTATTATTTGACATTAGGGTTGGCATGAGCTGAGAAATAGGAGTCAAGAATTTTTCCCAGCCCTTGCACTGACTTGCTGTGTGACCTTGAGCAAGTGACTCAGGCAATCACTTTTAGGAGCTCTCTCTTATCTTGTGTTCTTTGACTCTTTGTTCTCTTTTTTATCTAGACAATCTTCTTTGAGTTGTAAGTTATGAAAGGAAAGGAAAAGGAAACAACTGGTGTTAAACTCCATTAGCAGCCCAACTGCATGGGACTCCAACCAGCATTATTTAACAAATGCTGCATTAAAGTCTGTGCCTCAGTTATGCCACCTCTGAAGGGGGAAAAATAGTGTGGATAATAAACTGCTCATGGTTTGCAAATTAAAAAAATATCACCACACTAAAGCCAAATATTATTTTATTTTAGTGTCTGACTATTGTGCATAACTCAGGGAATCTTTGCATTTTTATGAATGACAAATCTATCTTCTATTTTGCCTCCTATGAAAAAGAAAACTTTGGCATGCTCAAGTATGCCTTAAAGGCAATACTGCCTTTGGGATCTCACATTAACATAATGATAAATGTGCTGTGTATTGCTAGAAAATGCTATGCACCAACGTGTTAGAATATGTTTTCCCTGTACACTTCTTGATTAGCATCTTATTTACATATTGACAGGAAAAGGATTCTGAGAAAGACCTACAAAATAAAGTATGTTTTAATATGATCTTCTCTAAGGCCAAAGTATTATTTCCAAAAGCAGTTATCTGCTGGCATGTCTTTGAGAGGTAGTGGGGATGAGTTACACATTTTAGAGTGCTCCATCCATGTGTGTTTCAGCAAATAGTAGTAGTGGTGATATATTTTTCCATCTTATACTGGTGTTAAATTTACTGTATAATTCAGACTCAATGCATACCTTGAACAAAACCACTTCCCCCCATTCCCTGATCTGTCACAGGAGGTTTAGCTTTGATAACAATGAGTCCAGTACGTTTGATTAAAGGCAAAATATCAAAGTCAACACTTCAGTGGAATTTATCATTGGATTCATCCTTTTTGGCTTCCAAGTAGTATGAAAATGTGGAATAAAATTGGGGAAGCTTCTAATATCACAAGTAATTTGTTTTTTATTGGTTTTACTGAAGTCACAGTATATTGATTCTTCTTTTTTTTATTTATTTAAAAAAATAGTTTCCACAGGTGATCTCATCATCCTGTATTTCCACTATCTCACACTATCCAGATGCTCCACCACATTCTAGATACCTATTTTAGCAGTGACAAGCATGAGAATATATATGCAGTAAAAAAACCACTGACATGATAATTTTTATTCCTTCTATAAAAATTAAAGATACTGTTGTAATTTATATTTGTGCAGTACTTATAAATCCTTGTTATATAGAAAGCCTTCAGGCTAGGGACTGTACAAGTGAATCACAAAAAGACTATATCTTATTGAGTTGAGTTAAAATGCAATTCAATATACAATGTAGAAATAATATAAACAGGTAGGACCCTGCAAAGAGTGCATGGCCAAAATGATGATGAGGATCATACCACATTAGTAGACTAAACAATTCTGTAGCATCATGGAAAAATAATTGTATATTTTCACATCTGAGGATAGATGTGAGACAATAAAGTAGCCTTAAGTAAGGGAGATGTTATTTTCAGGAAGATGCTGCCTGTGTAAGACATCCTTTATCAAAAACAGTGAAAAGAATGCTGTAGCACTAGAGATGTGAAGTGATCAGAACAGATGAGCCTGTTAGACATTTAGGGAAGCAAAAAAGATTACATCTTAGAGCTGTTATCACAGTTTAGGGACAAAAAATTCCTAAAACTTTTTCTGAAGCAGACATAGCCTGGATGCTGTGAATGGAGATGCCAGAATGGAAAAGAGCATGGGAGGAAGGGAGGAAGGTATCAGTCACCATCTTCTGGAAAGGGCATAGCAGGTCTTGAAGAGGAAGATTAGATATTTCAATTTATTCTTTCTGAGTTTCAGATGAAAATTATAAAAAAGTGAGGTCAGGGGGACAAACTAAAATTGCAATTTAGAGAAAACACAACTCAAGAATGGAGATATAGGTTTCTGAACTACTAGAATATAGTTGGTAGATGAATTTGTGTTTTCATTGACTTTTACAAATGGCTCTGAGCAAAGAGTTGTTTCAGGCTATGATAAATATTATTTTGAACATTACAATATAATGCACAGTAAACTAATATCCCCTCAAGCAATGAATGTAAATAGAGTTGTTGATATTATATTTCTGGAGGTTATGTTATTTTAATCAGCTCTAGAGAGGACTGTCTCTCGGAAGTGCCACTTTGATGTTGAATGTTACTGGCTCCTACTGGCAACCATGATGTCTGAAACAAGAATAGTTCAGTTCAGACAATCTGGAAAGCTGCCAGATCCAGCTGAACTTAGTGGATCAAATTCTGCTGTTTATACTCATGAGCAGCTGTGTTGACTTCATTAGGGTCTCATGTGTATAACAGAATACTTTCTTCTAATATGATTATATCAGGAAACTGGGATTCAGCTTTATCTAATTTATTATTGTATTAAGTATCAGTTTGCCCATATTGTACCTGTCAATAACATTTCAAAATAGTAAAAAAAAAATAAATCCTGGAAAGAAAGCTGATGGCTTTGGAAAATTAAATAGATTAAACAGACAAAAGAACTGAAAAACTGATAAAAATGTCGAAGCAAAGTGCCAGGACCAGACAGTGAGGCTTAATATCTCTGATGCCCTCTTGCTGATGTCCTGACTTAGCAGCATGTTGAAGAACTTAAAATTCAGTAATAGCTGAAACAGGGTCATTACAGACTGTGGGTGGGATTTTTCAAGCACAAGTTCAGCACTGTCCCCAGTGCTTGATGTCTTAGCTTTGACTTTTAGCAGGTGTACAGGTGGGCCAACCCTGGTATTTCTGAAACAACTCTGAGAGGCTGAAGCTGAGTTATATGTTTCCAGACATGGAGATGTGTTTTCTACCTCATGTTGTGCTTCTGTAGTTTTTGTTCAAGCTTACTCTAGACAGCCAGTCTATGTAGATGGACTCATCTTGCATCAGTAACAGGGCTGAGAACTCAACTTCAAGGAGTTCTTGCAAGAGCTGTTTTAAATTGATTATTGTCCTGTTCAGAGGCTCTAGTTACACAGTGCTCATTAGTGATAACTGAGGTACTGAATAAAACAGACCTGTCAGACTTCCTGCCTTTGAAAAGACAGATAAATTAGTCTGGGCAGAGTGCCACGCAAGTCGGGTTATATTACTCACAGTACTTGAACTAGCTCAGAGAGAGCTAGCTCAGGTATCCCTTCATGAGAGGACAATATGTTGTCCAGATGTCCCCCCTGCAAACAAACAGTTAATAACAATTTGAATTGGCTTTGCTTGCTCTGCTTCAATTAAAGCATTCTGGTAACTCCAAGTAATAGGCTAAAAGTGTCATCTTTTGCTTTTTTTTTGATGGTTGTTCTCTGAGGGAGGCCAATGATGCTAACCTACTGCAGTGCAAATGGTGAGTGGCCTTTAACCTTTCCAGCTGGCACTGCTATTACTCAGTCAGGTTCCTCCTGAGGTGTCCTTGTTTGTCTTCTGGCCTTGGGGGATAGTGCAAGTGCAGTGTGGTCTCAGGGGAGCATGAGCTGGGGGCTGTGGACCCAGCCTGTGTCAGCTAATGCAGAGTGTGACATTGAGGGAAGAGAAAGAAGGGCAGAGTCCTCTTGCCTCTCTCTCTTTCTGTTTTAGACTCCAGCTGGACCCAGAAAGGGGCCATCACAGTTGAGTTGATATAAAAGCTGTAGGATGCATTTACTCATCTTTCCAATGTCACTGTATCTCCAGAAATGTTAGTAACAAGTTAGTAATAGATTTCTGATTTGACCAGAATGTGTGCGTATTCACTCACCAGACAACTCTAAGATAACCAAGTGGAATATGTACTGGAAATACAGTTTCTCAGAAATTTATTATGTATGTTTTCCTCTTCTACTTCAAGACATCAAAATATTTCACAGTAATATAATTCTCTCTCTGCCCTCCTCAAAAAGATGTGAGTGAAAGAAGAATCAGAGAGGACAGACTGTCCAGTGGTTTGTATCAGCACAAGTTTGCACCAAGGCAGATAAATAACAGGTACTTTACACAGAGCAGAACATCCCCAAAAGGAGGGACCTACTTCCCTCACAGAAAAGCATTCAGACAGGAGGCTGGCCTTGCAAGCTTAGACTCAATTAAGTAGTAAGAGAACTTGAAAATTGGTTTCCCGTTTCTCAAAGAAATGCCTGTCCTGTGCACCTGCTTGGGCTGGGTGAGGTCAAATTTGGAACACATTGATCAGTTGACATTTTCTGACAATAATTATCATGTGAGGAAACAGCTCAGTGAACCTATGAGAAGCATGATAAAACAACATCCAGCAACCTTTTGTTCTTGATATATGTGTATAATGTTCATGGTACTGGAGAAATAAATTAAGAAGTATAGGTAAAATTGACATTATCCCTCTGTACCTTCCTGGATGTCTGGTCAACCTGGCCCTTATCAAAACATGTATAAGGCATAAATTTGATCTTGCTGATAATCAGTGAAGTAAGTTTCAGGGCTTCTGGTAAACACTGATGTAACAGAACAAATCCAAGTTCTGTAATATTTAATTGTCCCAGTTGTTTAGTTTGGAGTTACAGCTTCAAATTTTAGAAAAGTTATGAATTTTTAGAAACCTGGGTGATTTTCCCCAGGAGCCCTTGACCAAGTGCTCACATGGCTGCTCTGGGTGGATGGGCAGTAAGGGTGTTGGAGAATATCTGCAGGGTTACTGCAACCTCTCACAACAATATTCACCTAGAAAGGAGCCAGAATTTAACTCTCAACTAAAGTGGACTTTTTGTACCACACCTAATGACTCAGTGGAGACTTGCAAGACTCTTACTAAATGCTGCTAAATAAAATCTTCCACTTCAACAACCTATTCAACCAGAGGGAATTCTGTCTGCAGTACAATTTAAAGTATTATTTCTCAGAAAATAGAAATCATTGATTACCTTGCATTTATGAAGGCATTGTTCTTCATCCTGCCCAATGGTCTGTGCTTTGAATAATTCTTCACGATTGCTACTAAATAAGTCAGTGTCACAAATACATCAACAGGGAATGGATTATTATAATAACCATTCTGTCTGATACAGTTGTTGACACAAAGGCTGGGTAGAAATAGATAAGACTCCCTATTAAAATAATATCATGATCTACAATTTGGGGGCTTCATTAGTCATCTTTTAAGGTACTTTTTAATACTATCCCATTTATGAATAATGTGTATAAGGAAAATAAAAAAAAACCTTAGTGGAGAGAAAAAAATCACCAGGGCAGCTTGTAAAAACACCTGGCAGTATATCTGTGAAAGAAAAAAAAAGCAACCCTCTGTTTCGGACAAACTGGTGAGTTACGCTAGTTCATCACACTCCAGTGCAAATATCCAATAATCCAATGTTCCTTCACCATTCTGCTGATTCTTCCTCCCTTCCAGAAAACCTTGCCATGTTTCAGTTTCAGTGGACAACATTATCCCAAAATTCAGGTGTCTGTACAGTGCCTGGTCCTACTCAGTTCCCTCATCCTACTATAGGTATTTGAGATAGTAGAGTCCCATCATATTTTGCTCTGCTTATTTTCCATGCTGTGAGGTTATTGGTAACAGCTCTTTCTGGGAAATATACAGTCAATATCACCTCACACAGTGAAGTTCAGCATAGTATACCTATTATTCATATTGTCTTAGTTCTTTTGAGCCCCAGGAAGGGTCTGACACCATGTTGCATTTGGTACTTCACAAACATCTCTAGAGCACTACAGAATGAGCAGCCTTTCCCTGTCTGACATTTGGTTAATGACAGAGAGGATTTTAAGTTCATGTATGCTAAAATGGCTCCTAAAGCATCATTGAGAAATTCTGAGTAGAAAGCCTCGGTTAACAAAGTTTTTCCTATCATTAAAATCCTGATGTCCAAAAGCTGAGTGGCTCCTTCATCTCTACCTGACACTGTGGATTAATAGCTTATGCAATAAAGCAGCTGCGACCGTTCCTTGCTGTCTTCACCTGAGGAAGGGGCGAACAATTTTTTACCTCCTCAGAGGCTTATGTTTTTATTTATATTTCCATTACAGCCATAATAGACCCTCAGGTCAACAAGGCACTGTTGGCTGAAGCATTATACAACACTGGCAGAAATACAATGCCTGACCCTGAAAAGCCTATATCCCAGCGTGTGTGGCATGCATAAGGCAGAGAAGGCTGAAGTCAAATTAATTATACATCTTATATTAAATTACAACATTTGTGCTCATTATAAATCCACAGAAAAAATGTTGAAACTCCTGATTTATGCCGTAAGATATCAGACAGGGCCCGAGGATGCATCTGTAAGATGAGATTGCAGTAACAACTGCAAGGACATTGCAGGCTGGTGGGACTGTGAGAGGCATGAATGGCCAGGAGCTGTGTGAGTGAGATGCTCAGAGGAGGGAAAGTCTAGGGGTTAGGTGAAAGCCAGGGGGCAAGAGCCACCCTCTTGAAGCATAGGGCTCAAGGGGGAGCCATCAATGTCCGCAGCCTTGGGCACTGCCAGGTGATATTGGCTAACCACAGCCCTCTCACTACTCCCTGCAGGCCTGCCAGCTCTCAGCACCACATCCAAAACAAAACCATCTTAAAGGCTGTACTGGCTGGTTTTAGCCAAGACCAATGTCTTCAACAGCTACAGAGAGTGGTTGGTGATTGCAGATCCTCCACATTCAGAATATTCCTGGCAGATTTTACAGAGAACACAGAGGCAGATGTGGCCTGGAAAATCTCAGCCTTCCTCAAAATACTCAGAAAAGAATTCAGATTTGAAGATTTTATCCGAAATGAAGTCTCAGAGCTCTTGCAGTTAGTCTCTGTCCAATAATAAATATATTTTTTTCAGTTTATATTCAAATAATGTGTTGTTCTTATAGAAAGAATTTCAGCACAAAGACAAAAGTGATCCTGATATCACAGCCTGATACTTTCCCTTCTGAAAGGAAGCTTTTTTTGCTAGTGAGGTGGATGTCTAATACAGGTACATAGCAAAAATAATGCTAGCACTGCAATTCAGTTTAAGACACAGTCACACACACATTCAACAATAGGTGATTTAACAAGTGCTTGAAATTACAGATGTAACTGCTAGGTTTTACAGTAATTGGTGGAAGCTGCACTGAACAAGATAGAGCAAAACACAAGCTAAGAGATAAAAAGCCTTAATGTACAAGGATCCTATTTCATGTCATTTTTATGCTGCTGTTACATATTATACTGGATTGTGTTGTATGTTATATGGGGTGCCATCCAGTATGTCTAAATGCTGTTATCTCCCCTATAACTTAAAATAATTGTTCAGTGCAAGTCTCAAAAATATTAGGCTAGTCAAGGGACTTTTAGTTTTCAATCTGTGTTTTCCCAGCAATTCTCATTTTAACTCTTAGTAGCAAATACTTTCTGACTCTTAGGAGCTGCAGCTATCTCAAAGTGGCAAAAATTTTAAGCTTTGTTGTAAATGAAGCATGTTCACACTGTCAATACAAGCTGTCCAAAACATAATGAGAGCATTTAAATATTTTATGACTTTTTTCAATGTTCTGTCAGAGACTGAACACTGAAATGAGTCTTAAGTGAGAGCAAATTACCAAATGAAGAGCATAATGAATGTCTTTCATAAAAATGAATATTTAAATAGTGTAGTTAGTTGTATTATAATTGTTCAACCTCAATACAATCACGATGTTTCACTATTCTTTCCTCTAGTATAATTCTAATCTGAATATTATATATATAAACTGTATTGAATAGGAATCCATCAGGCATGGAATAATCTCTTACAAATGCAACTCTTTGGTCAGCTGGGATGGTTAATCCCTACTCATTCTGTGGATACCAAATATATATATATGTGTGTGTGTGTGTTTTAATAATTTAATATAATACAGTAACATGTATGTATTTTTATTTCAGATCCAGAGAAATAATTAATAAAACTCCTATTCGGTGGAGATTTGTTCTTATGCCCCCAAGACATTTAAAAAGGATTCTGACTTTTTTGTGAGTTTAATGTTGTTATTAGTCTACCTTGGTTGCATATTTTAACACAGAAAATATTTTGCATGCTAAATCAACAGAGGAGTTTAATCCACTCTTGAAACTGTTGAACCAATCTTACCAAGAGGAAAATATTAGTAGGCTGCTCCAGCATGGACTTGCACCTGCATGTTCTTTCATTCCCCTGTGCCATTTAACTAAAGAAAAAAAATGTGTAGGGGACATTCGCTGACTGCGGCCATGTACACACACACACACACACACATATAGAAAGCCTATTGCAGGCAACAGAAACACTGCTACAAATTTTAGTGAGGCTTGACCGGAGAACTAAATTAGTATGTAAGGTCATCTGGAAACATTTAGCAGCAAATTTAGTTACCAGATCTTTCTTTTAAAATATCAGCTACCTTCCCATACTGCAGAACTTTTGTAGTCTTTTGTTAAACCAGCAGTATATTTAACCTTCTGAAGTATTTTATTAACTGTTTTTTTGAGGACTATCTTGTTTAAGCAGTTTTTGCAGTTACAGGGCAGACTTGGTGCTAAAGTCAGAAGATTGCTCTGAAATCCATGTCTGTGCATGTTAGTTGTGAACCCCCCTTGTAGGTACAAAGTGGGAAAACTGAATGTGGGATAACTTCCTGTTCAGTGTGGATGGCCGAATGAGTGGGAATAGAGGAACTATGCAAAGAAATTGTTATTCTGACCACCAGAAAAAACACGATGGCACAGCACCTTTGGAATTCCTCCAACTCCTATCTCCCCATCAGCATTAATATTATTGAGTGTGTCATGAGATTTAACATTTTGAGTTCAGAAATACAATGGACACTATACTTATCTGCTGTTAGTCAGCAAGGCGTATTGAGGGAGAGAGAGATGAAGAAAGCAGAACGGGATTATTTTTTCATGTAGATGGTGTTTCAGTTTCGTTTCATTCAGGTGGAATATCCTAAACAAGTGTTTGGAGGGAAGATGGAGCAGAATTTTGCTGGTTTGAAGCTAGTTAATTTTGAACCAATTCTATTTCACTAGGTCCACATTTACTAGAAGCATGCTGCATGTCATTGAGACCTCTCATATTTTCCTCTTTACATTTTCAAGATTTCAATGTAATTTAAAGAATTACAATTTCTTTTTTTTTGGTGAACAGAGTAGTAGATGGGGAGAGGAACATGCAAGTGGAACATTTAAATTAACTAAAACAGGTCAGAAAATGTGTAAGTCAGTTAAGACCAAAAAAAATATAAAAATCCCCCAAGTGTATCAGTTCAGGCTTTTCTTAGAAAATGTTTATTGCAATGAAGTATATGCAAGCACTAATCCCTAGTACTGAATATCACATTTTATTTAATTTATTTTCTTTATTGCAGCCAAGTTGATAAAAGATTGAGAATCATCTATTGTACATGTGTAAATACCTTAAGAATCCTTTTTAATATGAACACCAATTCACTTATTAGCAAATTCAGACTACAAAATCACACTTTGAGATGAGATTCCAGCTATTTGCATAACAACTAACACCTCAACACATGTGCCAAAATGAAGGGACAAGATTATTAGCACATCTACCTGCATTTATAGCACTCTTACTGCCATAACTATGTGTTGTTTGGTTTAGTTATTCATCACTGAAGAATAGAGCAGTGCCATTGTTGTAGTATGGCATCAGAGACATCACCAAAATCTAGGTCTCACTAGAGTGCTTTCCATTTTTATCTCTTAACTAATACTTTGCTAAGGTGCTTTCTATGTTGACAATGGTGTTGCATTGAACAGCGCAGCACCATAAAACCTGAAGACCCCTACAAGGCAAGACTAATGTTTCATAAAGTCATTCTTATGAAACATTCTTTGGCTTCTCTATCAGTTTCATTATATGCTCCTGCAAAGCATTAAGGACCTTTCAGCTCCCCGTGACTCCAGCAAAGGATGAGAATTTCTCAGCCTTTGGAATGATTATGCTCATGTGGACCCTGCAGTCAGGAAACTCCTCTGCTTCACTAGTGCATTTAATTACCCCCAGACATAGTTTTTACTTTCTGCCAGTAATACAGTCCCCTAAATGCACCTGACTGTGTGCAGCATGAAAAGACTTTTTTTCTCCCTGCATTAAAAGTGGCTAAGTGGGTAACACACGAGTAGAAGAATGAAGCATTACCATGAGTGAACAATGAGGAGATATATAACAAAAAGCAAGAGTGGATTTTGGGGCAGATTAGAAGAGAAGTGTGATGCAAATAAGATATGCCAAAAGAGAAGAGAGAGGTGGAAAGTTAAAGGACAAAGAATATCTTTAAAAACAAGGGAAACTGAAGTATATGACCAAAGGAGCAAACAGCTGGAAAAAAAAAAAATACCATCTGCAACCAGACCGGGAATATTAAACAGGCAGCTACAGAATTCTCTTTAGGTAGGCCACCTAGCATGAATGAAGCATAGCTGAAGCAATTATAAAATGAATTTATGATTGATTTATCAAGTTGTATATATCATTCTGCTAGTAAAACATTTGATTAGATCCTTAACTTGTAAAGAAAAATATACTCAATTTTAGCCAAAGACCTTCTTGTTCTACTTTCTCTGATTTTATTTATGGTAGATGTTGTTTTACATCTAATTCTAACACTTCTTACAGCTACTTCTAACTATTCTTAAAATAGTTATTTATTTTTAGATATGATTATTACTTATGTGCTAGAGCAGGTCAAGTTAGAAGTCAGTGAATAGTAGAAACAAATTCTTGTTGGATTCAGATCTAATACTGCAAATATGATTCTTCCACCTGAGTTCTTACAGGATGTAATTTTAGACTTGAAATAACTGCTTTTACCTCTCCAAGTGCTTCAGCTCATGTTCTTACAGTCTAGTCATATTAATGATAAGTTAAATAGCCACCTTTTAAATCTATAGCAATAAAGTTCTATTTTCATGTCGAATTATCTTATTCCATGGAATAATGAAGATTTTAAATTTATTATGTAACATTGGTCTTAATTTTTATTTGCTGTTTCTACATATTTCATGTTTATAGCTATTTGGACTTAATATATTGAGTGAAATCCTCAGCAAATGTAAACTGCTATGGGTCTGAGGAAGCTATGGAGGTGAATGTGTTTAAACCAGTTAAGGATCTGGTCTTTATTTCTGTCTTTTAACATCATTGACTTCACAAGTGTTACATCAGCTGACATACATACACGCATGCGCACACACACACACATACACACACACGCAGAAATGCTTAATATGCTTTCACAGTGCAAAGCTGATGTGCTTTCACAGAATCATTCTTAAGAATTACGCATCTGTAGCTGTGGTTGTTTATTCTTTTTCTTTTGATTTTGGATTTATTCAGAATTCAGCCTTGTCTCTGCCCCCTTTTGAAATCTCATGATTTTCTGTCTTCAGTATAATCTACAGGACTAGCAACAACAGAGCTTGAAGAAGAGCTTAATAAACAAACAATCATTAAAAAACACACCAAGAACCAGCATGTAAACAAATCCCAAAACATTAATTAATTGAAAGGGACTGTGTGTCTATTTTGACTGCCATATCCATTAGCATTTGAGGATGAGGACTTTAAGATGCCCTGAAAAGTGAGGAGACTAGGGAATTATTTGAATTTGAAGTACAGCAACAAGCCACTGCTGTACTAAATGGCCATCAGAGTGATTTATTACAAACGGAGATGCAAGGTACAAGTAACTTGTGTGTTACAAGTAACGTGTGTTACGAGAGACAAAGCTACCAGAGAAACATTTATCTTTGTGTCATGGATACCTCCCTAGACCACCCTCAAAAGCTTTTCCAACACCCCCTGACTTACAATGGGGCAGTGTCGGGCAGCAGCATCCTTCGTTTGGGTGCAAAGTTGTGTATAGTCCGCATTCACACTGTGGTTATTACCCTTTACACACACATGCACCATTTGCCCCGAGTTATGTGGTACACCTGGGCTAGCTGACATCAGAAAAGGTCTTCAAGTGCAACCCTACAAAACAGGTGTGGAATCTGAGGAAAGCCAGGATGGTCCTGTACACAAAGAACCCTTAAAGGATGATCTTGCTCTAAATCTTGTGCAACCCTGGGGAGTGACAAGCCCACTCATTTAACACAGGATGCCTCTCAGCAGGGTGCTTTGCAGAGGCAGGGACTCCTGCCCTGGTTAGCAAGATAACAAGAAAACTTCACTAAGTCATAGCAGTTCTTTGTTCCTTTCCTTCAAGGGGCTATGTTGTCTCAAGGATGACCTTTTCCTCATTACCTGTGAAATGCATATTATAGATGACACCCCCCCATATGCTAATGAAGATTTTAGTGAACATGCTATATATGTATGACTATAGCACTCGTCTCTCCACCCAAATCATACTGCATGTCACCTGAGGGGGGGAATCTTGTAGTTCAGGGGATAAAAGATACAGAAAAGAATCTGGAGAGAGAAGAATCAGGGAGAGAAGAATCTGTGGGCAGAAGAACCCAAAGATGGATGGACCAGTCAATGGGCTGTGTTCTCTTTCTCCTCCCCAGGCAGGGACACCTCTCTGGGCAAGTGCCGCGCCTTTAATCTTCTGGTAGAAGTATCCCCGGGTTGTGTTACTACTATTATTGCTAGCAATATTAACATCAATTAGTAGTGCTTTTGCAATAAGTGTATTTATCAATGGCAATTCTGAACTTGTTATATCTGTTGCCTTAATAAACTCTTTTCCTTTACAACTCTGCGCCTCTGTTCCAGTACAAGTCCTTTGTGAGACTCTGAAACAGGAAAAAATTGACTCTGATGGGTGGACGCACGCACACATAATCCTTTAGACATAAACTGTTGCCCAAGTCTGGGACTAGGATTGGATCCAGCAGCACCTAGAGTCCTCCTTGAGAAGGAGTTTAGAAAGCAAGGAGGTCCAGTCTGGACCTCATGACTCAATGGGAGCGCCTTCCCCAGCTACCTTGCAGACTCTTACTCTTTTGCATGTGACAAGGGGTAGTATCAGTCCTTTAATTCCAAAAACAGTTCAAAGGATCAAAGGCAAAGGATTGCCTTTCTGGGGTCTGAGAGACAGGACCCATTAATTTTACTTTTGACACTTGAAACCAAGAGTGATGTGAAGGGATCTGACACAAGATATATATAGTATTATGGCTACGTCATGTTACCCTGAGTGACAAAGTAATAGCCACACACTGGTGGAGTTGCTGGACAAATACACCTATAATATGCACTGACCAATAAACCAAGTTTTTTCGGGTTTGGTCATATGATGAATCTCACTGTGATTCTTTATGGCCCCATCAAACAGAGAAAGAAGGATTATGTTTGTATTGTATCTGTATAACTCACCTTATACTAGCTTTAATAAAACTGAGGTGCTATAACTTCTCACATTTTTGCTGGCTGTCACCTAATAATACCGGTTTCCATAGCTCATAAATTCAAAACAACAAACTACTTCTAAAGTTATAGAAGATAAAAGTAGAGAAAAAAGCACAAAGACTGGCATTTATTTTTTCCTAATATTTGTTGCCTAGGTTTTCAGAAAACCCAGGTAAATTGTTTCCTTAAGAATGCACTTCAATATTCAATTCAGGACCATAGAGTCAGTCATGTAAATTTAAAAGTGCAACCTACTATATTACTGTGTGTACGAATCAGTGCAGGCTGCAGTGTCTTGGCAGATTTCCAGCGTAGCCCTTGATGCCAATTTTGGGAATGTGCTGTGTACGTGTTTCAGAGCCCAGGAACCGGCTGTGGACACCAATTTCCTCCCTCCTACAGAGTCACCTGCTGAGCTTGGTCTCTTGTTACTCCCTAAAATAAAACAAATGCCCTACAGCATCCTGCCAAGGAGCATCATCACTAAGGTGCAGACAGCACTTGCCTAATTACCTGTCACCACTTCTACACATTTTGTTTTTTCTGCTCACATGGGACAAATATTCACGGTAATTTTGGTGGTACAGGACCAGACGCTGGAGTGAGACCTTCTCTTCAGAGTCATTCATGTTGGTTACTGAATAGACATCAGAAGGCAACACCATTTGGCTATTTCTGACCTGCAATAGGTTGATACTTGCAAACCTTTTTATGCCATTATCCATCTCCCGAGCCATCTGGCCCCTGTTGCAAGATACCTGCAGATGTATTAATAAACCAATCTAATAGAGCTGTACATATTAAATATACAACAGAAGCAGCTGGTGGGTGTTTGTTATGAGCTTTCTATTTTTCCCTAACGTTTCAGCCATCGTAGTTTAAAATCCTAAACTATCTCTTTCAAGGAAAAAAACAGGGTTTTTTCCTCATCTACCCACAAAACAAAATAAATTCATCTTTCCTAAAAGAAGGCTTTCATTGAAAAGGAACTTGTCACCAGTGTAAATGTCATTTTCCCCTTGGAGTGAAAACTTTAGGTTTAGCCCTTGAATAGCATTGTCACTTGATCTTATATATACCCCCCTGACAGCTCTCATATTAATTGCACCAGATTGCTTGCAGTATGCTCATTTGTTTGTTTGTTTTCTCTTAACAAGAACAATTTTAATGACTTTCAGAAACTTTACCTCATTTCAGATACTAGTGGGGTCAAAGGGAAAAAAAAACATATCTTAAAAGACTTTAAATTGTAGTCTATTCATTTTAATGATCAAACTAGTGCTCTTAAGGATAGTGCTTATTAATTTCTCAAAGTGGGCCTACAGATATAAAGACATATAAAGCAACATATAGGAGAATCTGGCTGTACAAAAATAAATAGAATAAACAAAATTTATTCCATAAATCTATCCAAATCTATTCTAATTTGAATTTTTCAGCTGTTTCGAGTGGTGGGTTTAAGCTCAGACCACTTCTGTAAAAAAATAAAGGAAAAACTGACGGTTTCAAATGGGTCACAACACATTTTAATATGGGATTAATAAAAGGCTTTAAAGGGATTCTTTTAAGTTAATTAAATAAATTCTTTTAAAAGTACATGACGACATTAGGCTATTCTGAAATTTGAGTCTTTCTATGCTTAGGTGAATTAGTTGTCACAAAATTCTGTTCACTGTCACTGTTAAAAAATTAAAGTTCATTCATATATTTTTTCTGCTTATCTTACTTGATAGTTCCTGTCTTAAGGGTTAATGCCTAATAACTTATAGAATCATAGAATCATTATGGTTGGAAGGGACCTCCAGGGTCATCAAGTCCAACCTTTATCCCATCATATTCCTAACCATTGGACCATTAGACCATGGCCTCAAGTGCCTCATCAACCCGTTTTTTGAACACCCCCAGGGATGGTGACTCCACCACCTCCCTGGGCAGCCCATTCCAGTGCCCAACCACCCTCTCAGTAAAGAACTTCTTCCTAATATCCAACCTAAACTTCTCCTGACATAACTTGAGGCCATTTCCTCTCGTCCTGTCATTAGCAATTGGGGAGAAGAGACCAACCACAACCTTCTTTTAGGTAGTTGTAGAGGGCAATAAGGTCTCCTCTCAGTCTCCTCTTCTCCAGGCTAAATAACCCCAGTTCCCTCAGCCAGTCTCCATAAGGCTTGTTTTCCAGACCTCTCACCAGCCTCGTTGCCCTTCTCTGGACTCGCTC
>VZRW01002227.1:37636-121180 GCA_013398125.1 Aegotheles bennettii
ACCAGGACTGCTGATAGATGATGGAGAGTGGCTTGGCAAGTTCCTCCACCAGCTCCCTCAGCACTCTCAGGTGGATCTCATCCGGCCCCATAGACTTATGGGTGTAACTTGTTCTCTTGCGTGTATTTTATAATTCAAATCAACCACAATTTATGGACTAATAGATGTCACAGCGCTTCAAAAAGAAGGCTTTTTGTTTTTTTCTTTTTCATCACTGATGTCTCCAATATTTGTTCCCTGTCTGTTTCCAAAGTGCTCTCTCGTCGCCGACTGGAAGCTGCTATTAAGGGCATAGAACTGTGCCTGCAAACCTGCACAATCCTGCACAGCTGTCTGGGTTGACTAACCCAAGAATTCAACCACATCCTCATATGGGAGACCTTTGACAGACTGCCAGCTCCCCAGCTGCATGAGAAGGTTCAGGAACTACCATTAGAAAGCAAAATATTATCCTTAGGGTGCACCTGAAACATACCTGGGGGAAAAAACCCCCAACAACAAAAAACAACATACGCACATAACCCACCTCACTGTTCAAGCTAGGTTTTTTTCAGCTTGACTGAATGGCTGTTTCAACTTATCACTCCTGGTAGTTATTGATCTAATTATGACAGCATTCCAAGCACAATTTAAAGATTAAGAAAAAAGTACAGATATGGGATCGAAAAAAAAAAGTGAATTGCTAACACCAGTACTTGAAGTCCAAAAATCTGAAAACCGAGTAAGTCAGATGTGGTAGTTCTGGGCTGGGGTAGGAAATAAACCACTTTCCCTTCCTTTCCCTTCCCTTCCTTTCCCTTCCCTTCCCTTCCCTTCCCTTATNCCTTCCCTTCCCTTCCCTTCCCTTCCCTTCCCTTCCCCAACTGCACACCTTAAAGCTCACAGAACATGATCTTGCAGTTTTAAATGTGACTTGCTGAAGTCTTTCTACTGGGCCTACACTGCCCCAGAAAAAAAAATCAACTACACAGATTGGACTACTTTACTTTTGACTAAAAACCATGAAAGATCATAAGGAACTTGTAGATGAGTTGTGGAGTAAATAATACATAACCAAGGATAATCCTATTTATAGAAGCCATTAGTGTTCAAGCTTTGAACATTCTCAAAAAGCTAATTTTCATGGAGAAAAATAGCATCTTCCCTCAGAGCCCCACGTATGTCAAAGATGTCCTTGTTTCCTCCCTACACTCAGTATCTCAATTCTGAACTTCTTTTCCTCTTTTACAAGTACCTTTACATTTTATTAATCAGACTTCTGCCCTGTGATCATCAGAAGTAACACACAGCAAAGCATATGTAAACTCTGTATAAACTCTTTTGATTTCAGTTGTTGTAAGGTGGAACAGGAAGCCCTGTTACCTACGTATCACTCCATGTTCTTCTGAAAATATGAGCCAGCCCAATTCATGAGTTCTCTGAAAACCTTTTTTTACTCCTTCCTCTTCTCTATGTGCATACTGGTGTTCCCCAGAAAAACATGCTCAACATGGTTCCCATTACTTATGTATAATTTGTCTTCTCTGTCTAGTGAGTCCAAATTGCTACAAGCTATCCCTGTACTGTTCAGATTTATGTCCACCCAAGCCTCATCTCCATCTGTTTCAGTGATTGCACTTAAGAGGGTCAAGTTGGATGTGAACCATGATCCCAGAGGTGGAAAACCAATGCTTTACGCCCTCAATCTGTTGTCATCTTTGTCCAGTGTGGTGTCCAGTGCAGTCTAAAGGTTACAAACCAGAATCACTTCTGGACCAGACAACTGTAAAAAGTCTTCATTAGAGATACATAGAAGTCTATTTGGTGAGTGAATCACACTTTTGACACCTGTCAATAATGTACATGGCCATCTAGTGAAATGAGCCCACATTTTTCTCAAAGGAGAAAATGCTTCTGACGGATAGGCATGAAGTGAAACAGAAAAACCTGTAATATAATTTGCATGCATATTAAAGAGACATGAATGACATAAAGGAGTTCCTCTCTTCTCAAAGAGAGATATAGGATGTACATTTAACTGAACAATACAGTTACTACAAACTCTATTTTCCTCACTTTAAACCATTATAGAATAGTCTGCACAGTGCAAGGAAAAAATGAGACACCCTCCTTTCTTCTAAGACTTCTCTATGAACACGTTACATTTAGCCTCTATTTCATCCAGACATTTCATACATATTTTCTTCTGTATCATGAGAAGCAGCCATGGATGGATATTGAGGGGAGAATATATTCCACTGTATGCATGTGCTCATCTCTCACTGCACAAAGCAAGCCCTTAAGCATTCCTTGCTAATGAAATCTGATTTGTTGTCTACCAGTCAATGTAGAAAAGCATTATTGCCTCTAATCTGTAGGGAGAAATTGTGGGGCTCCAAGAGGTGAGACGATTTGTTTGGGGTCATCAATTAACCAGGGGCTGAGCCTCAGAGAGAAGGAGGGTGCCCTTTCACCCCCAGGGCTATTGCACATGGGAATCTCCATCACAGCTGCCCCAGTCAAGAAGTGTTATCGAGAAAGGGAGAAGCAGGAGGCCAGGAGGCCACTGGAGAGGACAAAGAAATCAATCCCTTCTTAGCTCACAACTACAGAACTATTGGCTTTTTTTTATTTTTTTCCAAAGCAAGTATGACTTACATGCACTGGAACTCATTAAAGGTAAATGAGTTGAGTCAATTTGTTATCCAAATAATACTTAAGTAACAGAGTCCTAAAAATGAAAATGCATCCTGTCACTCCAATGCAACTTTGGAAGCCAGCCTGAAGTGATTTATTCCTCCTCAAGTTGTGCTGCTAGAGGTGTCTTTAAACACTTTGAAGAGCAATGTACAATTACCTTTGTGTTGTTAACGATGAAAAGGACATAAGCTGACAGACCATTTGAAGTGTTTGCAAGGACATGCCAGTTAATTAGGAGCAGTCCGTGCTGGGATGGGGCACATTGAGCAAGTGGCTCCTTAATATGACACATTCCAGTAGTATTTGATGCTTGATTAAAGTGGATATCATCAGTATTCCCTGGATCAATCTTCCTTTCTAGTGAACATTGCATTTTATATGTACATTACTGTGAAATGTTTCAAGGAAGATAAGCAGTATAATTAAGCATCTTAAGATATGTGCTGCTATCAATTCAGTCACTGATTCAAATTTTCTAAAAATTATAAATGTTTATTATAATAAGAAGTTCCTCAAGAAGTTCCTATTTTTGCTCAAGCACTTTAATGTGGAAGTCAAAGACAGTACTCTCTGTCTCTAGTTAGGAAATCCCTGAGAAACTTAAAGATAACAACTTCCCCATGATCACACTCTTCCAAGATCAGGGAAATCTTGAAATGTAAGGAAGCAGCTTAGTTTGAAGATTATGAAGTAATTTATTTTTTTCCCTTCAAAGCCCATGGAAGTCATGGCCAAAACCAGTGTTACAAGTCACTTAAGAGACATCAGTTTTTGAACTTCTTGCCAGAAGCAAATACCAATTTTGAAACCAGGATTATTATTAAGGGACTGTCTCCCACAGAACCATATGTTACATAGTACTTGCTTTTCTGCTGATAAGGAGCACTTAAGGTTTTTTCTCCCTTTTTCTCCATTCCAGTATGGAAATTTGAGCACTGCAGACACAAGGCCTTTTCCTATGCTCACAAATTCAGCCCAGGCTTTCTAAACCAGGTCTGTGGCAAAAGGAGTCTGACTTTAAGTTGTGGTTTGAATATGACAAATCTCTTTGGATAAACATTATTGCCTCTACTTCGGAATCTTCTCTTTCACTGGATTCACATCATGTGAGATCCAAGACCAACAGAAAACAGCATAGTATATTCTGAGTAATCTTTAACCTTAATTTGACTGCTTGCCTTCTCCTTCACAGGATTACAACATAAACAGTCAGTGAATATCATCCTGACATTAGATGTCCTGAATTTCTGTCCTATAAGTAAATTTTTTAAAAACAGCATTTCATTGCCTTTTTTGAAACAGGTTTACATAGCACCACTGTAGCACAGACCACTCTAATTGACATGATGACAGTAAAATCAAGTTACTTAACCTCACTCCTGTATTTAATAATAATTTTGACAATACTGATCAGAAATCTAGTAACATTTAAAATTGATTTTAGAAGACAGTTCCAGATTCAAACACCTCTGAAACTTTGAGGAAACACAGAGCTGCATTGGACCTAGGCATTTCACCTCATTCACAGCACTAAGGGTAATATTTCCTACCAGCAGTGCCACACAGCTCAAAAAACCTAAACAGAGATGCTATTAGGCCATTTACCCAATGGTTTTCTTTGTTAACAATTCCAGATGCATGGCTGAAAAGTACATTATGTAGGGCCAGTAAATTTTCCTTATCATTGAGCAAATACAGGTCAATATATGTGCCTTAGCTCACTTAGACTTGTGTTCAAAATGTTGCATAGTTCTGTTATGCCATAATCCATCAGAGTTACCTGCCTATGAAGCAGCAATTACCAATTCAAGTTCCAAAATATTCTTGCATCAAAAGTCAGTCACAGTTAACATTGCAGCGAAAGAGGTACCTGCATATTTCTTTGTTAATGTGTTTCAGGACATGAAAGACCACCTAACTATTACAGAAAAAAATAAATCCTGAAATAGAAATAGTTACCTTATTTTTGTTCTGTTTCTGTATAACAATGTGATACATAATGATGGAACATGTCAATAGAAGTTTCTTTTCCTGGTCAGTCTCGTTGGAAATGAAACAGAGTGAGAAGGACAGATGATCACGTGTATGTGTATATCTGCATGTATGTTAGAGAAAAATGTGGGGAAGTAATGGGTAGCAAAGGGGTGGAAAGGGAAAGGACATGGCTTGTCTCCTATTCTTTGATCCGAGCCTTGTTCATCCAATGGATCGGTGGTCCACAGCAAGCAGCCACAGCCGGCGCTGCTTGGCAGCATGTGCTCTGCAGGCGCTGGCTCAGCAGGGCTTCTGCACTGCTCGCCTTTGTCTAGTCACTCACTCTACGGGTGTAACACCTACTGTCACTCATTCCCCTTTCTCTTATTTAAATAAGTGTTTTTATTACAGATACAAGCGTAATTATAAATATATATTCTCTCACACATGCACATTCACACAGGGAAGAAAACCAGCAGGACTGAACTCATCCTGGATGGAAGTCTACTTACTTCAAAGCATTTACTCCCATAGGCACACACAAGTGAAAAAAGATCAGGCCTATCCATCTTTGGTAAGTTCATTCAGATGAATAGAAAAATCCCATAGTCTAAAATAGAGATTCGCCTTAACCGTCCTACAAGTTATCCTTTTCTGATCAGCAACAGTGGCAAAAAGAGAAAAAAAATACCCCAGTCTTTGGGGTGGGATCTGGAGAATGTAAATCCACAATCTGTTTTCACTTTGAAAGGGAATTACTAAACTAACCAGAAGCAGCTGATTTTCAATGCCACTTACACTTTGGATTCAGTGAAGTCACAGATAGCATAAATGCAAAGCACAATTTGTTCCTGAGATGCTATGAATGCTTGATACAGCAAGAGAGCAAGAGAGATGGAGGCTTGTAACAAAAAAACCCCATAAGTCTCTTGGTCAACAGAAGGCAAAGTGCTAGAGAACAGGAGAAACTATACTTGGAGAAAGTGTAAAAGAAATGATACTTATTTTAAAGTCTTTTACACCCACATAATAGACAAGGTCAACATTCACAGTTACTGCACAGCAGTACATGCCTGCACAAGATACACAGCAATGGGGAATCAGACACAGCAGCAGTGGGTGATGTAGGAACCAGTATAGCACATCGAGAGGAGGAAGCCACATCCCTGGGCTTCCAGCTGTTCATGATGTCCCCAGCATGAGGCTGGCCACCATGTTGGGTGCTCAAAGATGCAGATCTGCTTCAGTACCTACACTAGAGTGCTGCAAAGACATGAAACTACAGAGGTGCAGGTTTGCCTTACTTACAGTGCATGGTTTTGTTTTGTTGTTTTGGGTTTTTTTTTCCTTATTGTCATTCAGGCAACCAAATTAAAACTACAGAATGAGCTAAACTCAGTCCTGGCCTATGGATAAGCTTGTCCTGATGAGTTTCTGTAAAGTGCCAAATGATCTTATTAACTGTCACGTAAGGGGGGAGGGGGGAAGAGAAGAGGGGGAAAGGGGAAAGGCCTCTACAAGGTGGCTGGGGGAAAGTCCTCCCGTTGAGTCATGAGGTTCAGACTCGGTCAACGGTTTATAGCTAAAGGGTTAAGTGTGTGGGTGTACAGCCACTTGTCAGAGTCAATGTTTGCCTGTTTCAGAGTCTCCCAAAAAACTTGCACTGAAACCGACTCAGAGACAACTTTGTCTGTCTCAGAGTCCCACCCAGGACTTGCACAGATGCACCAAGTCATAAAAATAGAGTTTATTAAGGCAACAGATATAACAAGTTCGGAATTGCCGTTGATAAATGCACTGACTGCACAAGCACTACTAAGTGAAATCGGTATTGCTAGCAACAAATAGTAATAATACCACCCTGGTATACTTTCACTCAGAAGGTGAAAGGCACGGCGCTTACCCAGAGAGGCCCTGCCTGGGGTAGAGGAAGAGAACACAGTCTGTTGACTGGTCCGTCTGTCTTTCGGTTCTTCTTCTCCCTCCATACCTCAGTGATCTTTTTCTCAGCTTTTTATCCCCAAAGCTACAAGGTTTCCACCCTCAGGTGACGTGTAGTATTATTTGTGTGGAGAGATGAGTGCTATGGTCATACATGTATAGCATGTTTGCCAAAATCTTCATTAGCATAGATGGGGGTGTCAACTTTTTGCAGGTAATGAGGAAAAGGACACCATTGGACAATATAGGCCTCTGACAAAAGCAAAGAACTACCTAAGTTTTCTCTTATCTTGCTGACCAGAGCAAGGGCCCCTGCCTCTATGAGGCCCCCTGCTCAGGATTCTTCTTGTGATAAACAAGTGGGCTTGTCACATCCACCGGGTTGCACAAGAGTTAACAAGATTATTCTTAAGAGTTCTTTCTGTATAGGGCCTTCTAGGTTTTTCCTCAAATTCCACACCAACCTAACTGCGTTTAGTCTACACAGATAAGTTAGTCTGTTAGAAGAGACAAAGCCTAAAATATGCTTGTTCTATCCTTTTATTTTCCTGGATATTTTGAGTTGTGCCCACCCCATTTCCCTCAGCCTTCGGCCTTTCCACCCCAGGACCTCCTGTAAATACAATTTTATTTTTGGCACACAACATTTCTGCAGCCCGTAGCACATCCTTCTGTTTATTTTAAGTTCCCAGATCACATTGTGGAAGAAAATATGAAAGGATCTATCAAACCTGGAAGCAGAACATGTAATTTTGTTAATACATAGTGTTATGGGAGTAGATTGGTGACATACAGGACTTGATCACAGCTGTAACCACAACCCTTCTGCTCTCCCCATTATGGACATCCCCTGAGGCATCTGTGTTGGGAGAAGCAGAGAGGGAAATGTTGAGACCTTTGTGATAATTTGCCTTACCCAAGCTCTCAATTACTTTGTGGAGGTAACTTCCTTACCCCTCTCTCCTAGCTATGAAGTGATCAGAGGCCAGTAAGACCTCAGGGCAACAGTTTGATGTCTAATGGCAAGAAGGATGAAAGTCAGCCATATAAAGTTCCAATTAGCTTTTCAATTTTAGCTTTTGCTATAGATCTCAAGTTTCTACTATCTTTAGTACAAAACTTCAACTTTATAAACATCACAACTGAGCTGAAATTTGCCAATGGACAACAGATAAAATTGAGCCCAGATAAGAGAGAGGTCATACTGCTGGGCATAAGAAAATATTTCAGAGAATTTGGATTCAAGATGTCTCTTTACAGACAGCGAATATCAACCACTTACTAGTTCAGTTTGTGCCTGTTTAGATTCCTGAAGATAAATTCTCACATGGCAACCTTTGTGAATTATGATTTTTGTCTCCGGTTGGCAAGGGGCTCCTATCTGATGAATAATAATATGGCTTCAGTTATCAATTCCTTGATCATTGCTCAGTTGGACTATAACCATACAATGTAACTTAGCAACACAAACTACTTCAAGCATATCAAGCACATCAAGCTTGTCTTCTGCTTATGGCAGGCTATAAAATTGTGAATGTCTTGATCTTTTATCTACAATCAATATGTAATGACATTACATACATATATCCCCCACAAAGTATTAAAAGAAAAACAACCCTTAAACTTTTCCGTAAGACAATCCACTGTCTGCAATTTTGCTCTGAGAAGAGACAAAACATCCTATAACAAGGTGTTTAGACATGTTTCTTTATACTGTGCTCTTCTAAACAAACATTAAGTGCATTCAACAGCACCAGACTGATGAAGACTCAGGGGATTAAAAAATGCACAGCACTTAAAGGCTCACACCTGTAGGCTGGGGTAGAAACCAGAGCGGCCCATTTTTTTATGTATTAAACATACAAGGCCTAGGTCCTTCACTCCCTCAGATAATACATGCTGATGGATTTACTCATGCAAATGTCTCTGCTTTGCAGTGGTGAGAAGACAAGGAGAAGCAGGAGTTCAACGGAGACTTCCTTGAGCCTTTCAGAATAGGCAGTATTACCATCACTGTGCAGCTACTGCAAATACATCAGTTGTGACGAGCCAAGGCAACAATTTTCATGATTTTGCAGCAGGAAGGTCTCAGCATGGCACTGAATTCAGAATATATTAATGACTCATCAAAAAAGTTCATCAGCAATCACTGATGATGATTTCCAAGTAAGACATTTTTCAGTAACCTGCAGGATAGCTCAATCTGGTTGTGCAGATCTACCATCAGCCTTCTTCCTCTACCAGGAACCAATAATTCTCTTATTTTCTTCCTTTACAAAGGATGGGAGGAAACAGCAGATGTGCTAACCTTGTAAATTCACACAGAATACTATTAAAAGTACATCAACAGGTTGCAGTTTTTGGACTCCTTGAAATAGTTGCATGGATGTACAAAATTCAGGGCTGTGTTGCTCTGCCAGAGCCACAGATCTCAGTTGCAGGCTGGGAACTCATGTATTACATTTCAGCAATGTTGACTGGAAAGGAGTTGCCCGCATGTTGCGTAGCAGGCTTTCCCTCTTGGTGTCTCGACAAGAAGCATGAAGACCAATACAACAACAAAAGATGACAGCATGTAGCAGGAGATAAAGCCAGTCGACCTGTTGCTCTCCAAATTCTTACTCTAAAATCACTCTTGACAGAGGACTCAATGGCTTAGGTGAGAGGTGATAGGATACAGCTACTATTTTCTCCCCCACTAAAAATCTACTTGAAGGTCTGTAAATACATTTTTAAAAAGGCCCAAACCCCTTTGCCTTCAAGAGTGTCACTTGCCATATTTGATAATACATTAATTTAAAGCAAAACACATCAAAGGAAAGTGAAAAAGGTGAAAAGAAAATGTTAAAGTATCTTCCTACTCAAATAGTAAGTCCATTATGCCTCCCAGCCAGGTTGTTTTTTTAAAAAATAGCCTTTTGAAAACAATACATAGTTTGACTAGATCATGTATCAACACTGAAAATCATAAGAGTTCTTTTGATTATTTTGTGAGAAAAGAGTTGAAATTTATTGGAGGAAATAATATGGCCTGTTGTAGAATAAGTTTACAGATTAAATCTATTTTGGTCCTTACAGACCTTTGAGTTATAAAATGTATTGGATGAACATATTCTAAATAGGTAAAGGGTGAGTGTCCACAGAATGGATACAGGTTCTTTTCAGTGATGTCCAGTGATAGGACAAGGGGGAATGGGAGTCAAGCTGGAATATAGGAGGTCCCAGGTGAACATAAGGAAGAACTTTTTCACTATAAGAGTGACAGAGCACTGGGACAGGCTGCCCAGAGAGGTTGTGGAGTCTCCTTCTCTGCAGACATTCAAAAGTCGACTGGATGCATTCCTGTGTGACCTGCTCTATGTTGTCATGCTCTGGCAAGCAGGTTGGGCTAGATGATCTTTCAAGGTCCCTTCCAACTCCTAACATTCTGTAACTGCAGTCTGCGATCTGACCAGAGTTGCTTACCACTGGTAAAGTATTGTAGAATCAAATCAGTCATGGGCTGACCTTTTTTTTTCTCATATAACTTTCATAACTATTAGGAAAACATACAAACCGAGCTTTAAAGAAGTCATTCATTGTCTAAAACTTCAAAAGCAATTTTAGTTTTTTAAAAAAATACAAAAGGAAAGCAAGTTTTAAAATCTCAAAGGCTCCTGTGAAACAGGAGTACTGTCCTCCAGCTGATTATGCACTAGACAAAGGAATACGGCTTGCTTTGCCACTACCTATATTAATTTTGCAGCTAGAAAAATATAAAAACATGCTTCAAGCAGATAAATTCTATGTAGAAAAAACCCAACCTAGGGCTTGATCTATGCCTAGCATGCCCACTGCATGGTGGGGATGGAGGGAGGGGTATAATCTCTCAGTTGTAAAAATATCTTTCCTCATTTGAACCAGGTAAAAAGTTATGTCTGCTGGCAGCCCACGTTTTTAGCCAGTCTAGTATATATATCTGAATAACCTCAGTGGAGCACCAGTTTAAAAACCATGGATGAGTTTCCTATTTTATCACAAAATCCTCTGCTGCCCATCATTTCAGTTTAACATTCAGAGGATAGTGAGAATAATTCTGGAAAATGGCAACTGCGTGTTAATTAAAAAAAGGAGAAAGGGGAGTCAAATAACTAGTGTGTGGGAAAAATGTTAAAAAAAAAGAAAATATATAGGGTTTTTTTAGGAAAATGCAGAACATTACATCAGGAGACTAAAGGTATGATAACTGTTGAGCCAGCACATAAAGTGTGAACGCTCTCAGTATATGCATTGACAACTTGCTAATAAACATAACAGAGAAGTCTAACATTAATTATAAGACACAAGTCCAAATTTTGGATTTTAAAGTTTTCAGAGAAACTAAACTTAAACTACCTCTATAGCTACGGTGCCAATAATATCTGTTGAGTTTTCATACAATATGTAAATTAGGGAATGCGTATGGTTCATGTAATGTACCTGCAGTTTTTGTGAGGCCATTATTTCTTTTCCCTTGTAGACCATTCTACCTCTCTGAGAACAGGGACTGGCCACAGAATTACCTGACTTATTTATTTTTTAATGTTTATAAAGTCCATGCTGAATAAGCAAAGAGTAATCAGGTACACTATGAGCACAGCAGAGTTAACCTTGGAAAAAGTTTTAGAATACAGCCACCCAAAGCTGCTATACTCTTCAGTTTCAGATTACAGTTTTGCTAAAATAATTCTACTATAAATACTCAAATAATATGTACAAGTGCCAAGAGTAAGACTGCTGATATATTACAGTAACAGACCACTGCCACTGTCAGCCAGTCAATCTGGAGTACTATTCATTAAAAAGTTCTCGTAGAAATAAAAGGCAATGATGCTACTAGTACACTAGGGATTTTTAATTATTTCCAATTGTCACACTTTAAGGTTAGGCCAGCTATCAAATGAATGACAGATGCTCTCTATTAACCTCTTTCTCTTCCCACAAAAGTAAAGGAAACAGAATAAGGGAGACTCATCAGTTAAAAAATAAACTGAAACAGCTTTAATGAGACAGTAACGGTGAAAAAAAATGCTGAAATACATACAAGTGTATACAAAACCAATATTGTGCTCCCTCCCAGTAATGCTCACAGCACTCCTGAGGCTGCAGGGCATCCCTGGAAAAATACCAGACTGGACTCCTCGACTCAGTGGCAGACAGAAGCTGGATTCAGGAATGCATCAATCCAGATCAAAGGCAGACAGAAGGACAGAGTCCTCCCAGGATGCCAGCCATGGATGAAGAGATCTTGACCCTCATGATCCCTCAGTTTTATACTGTGTATGACGCGTATGGGATTGAATACTTTGGTCAATTTTGGTTCACGTCCTTCTCACAGGACGGTTGTAGGTGTGACCTCTTTTCTGCCCTTTCATTTCTGTTGCACAAGAAGTTTAGCAGAACCAAGCAGTGACCTTGGTTCCTATAGGAGTAAGTATAAGCAAGAGCCTTTCTGCATACCACTCACACCATTATCTCTGCAATAACTATAAACATAAGTGCTATTACTCCTAGAAGCAGACACTGACTGAAAAACATGCTGTTAATTTCAGAAAGTGCAGTTATTTAGAATAGTCTCAATTGAAAGGTAAAATTACTAAAAATAAAATTTATTCTCTCCTAGCCAAAATCAGGACACCAACACTTAGCTATCTTTACCAATGCTCACATTATGTTTGAATATGTGAATCTACTGCATTTGTGAATGTCAAGGCAAGTCTTCTGGTACACAGTCTTGCAGAAGGCTAGGGAAGAAGAACTTTTCACTCTCAAGTCTATGAGAAGCCTATCTGGAAAAATAAGACCATATGTCAGTGGTGCTTTCAATTTAGTTTTATCAACCTGTTATAGCCCAGACAGGTAAGATCAAAGGTTAAAGAATACTAATGGCAGAATGATTAATAACATGAAGGTGGCACTAAAAAGAATATCTTCTGCAAGCACGCAAAAGATCTTTTATTCCTGTGGGTGCCCAAATACAAAAAGAGTTAATTAATCCCTATATTAACTAGCACTTGTTTACAATACAAAGAGAAGCAAAGGAGCATCTTGTCAGCAGGAAAACATTTGCTGAGAATAATGGACTCTAATGCTGGAGATCTTGTCAAGATTGATTGGCTACTCTGCCCAGACCACACAGGGAGGATTGCTAAAGTTTTGGCCTCATTGGAGCACTATTTTTTCCTCCAGTGTTGTGATGAAAAGCCTCCTTTGGCTATGCCAGCTGTGAAGCTTGATTTGAAGTCTGACATGGATCTGAAGTCACACAAAGGAAGCACGACCAAGCTTTCAACTCTTGTTGTCAGTGGGAGGGAATCAAATACCCTGGTCTTACAACAAGAGAGAGTTGTTAGGCTGCAGGTTGAAAGCTACAGGCTGATGGTTTTAAACTCTTTTTCAGACTAATATGCTCCTGTCTTGCCAGAAAATACATTGTTGAACTTGTAACATCTGTGTATGCTTCAGGAATAAAAAACACATCAGTTTGTTTCGGAAATGTGAAATAGATTTCAGAAGACTTGAAGGAAAATGTGTTTCTTTCTTTCTGCAAGAAAGACATTAAAAACTGTCCTCTGAACATCAACAATTCTATCTTTAGCATTAACAAATTTAAAATATTAGAAGATCATTCTGAGCCCATATTCAATTCCTAAGTATGTGACCAGACTTTAAGTCTATTTGATCCATTTTATTCATGTATCTGACTTTCAAAAATTGTGCAGAAGTTCTGGATGACAGTAACTTGCACAGCAAAAGAAATGCACACATGCTTTTCTGATTTTAAATATTGCTTTATCCAATTCATTACTAAAATTTTACTGAAGTGAATTCACAGTTGTCTTCTTGTCAAACACTAAAACGTCTGTATTGCATTCATTTAACATTTTTTAAGCTGTGGCCCATGGTAACAAAAAGGACTTTTTTTGCCTTTCCCAGTGCATTTTCCATCAGGTTGTATATGTTTTTGAGCAGCAATTTAGATAAATATACATACACAGAGACTCAACCAAGAATACAGTCATGGTATATGAAAGATGAAGGATAGATAGACTTCTACAAAACATTTCATACATGTGCAAGGGAGACTCAAAGGGAGAATATCACCGGCCCTAAAGATAGAATAGCTGTACTGTAAAAGGACTTATTTGACTTTCAGGAATCTTTGGAAGGACCTAAAATTAGCTCCTTCTCTGTAACTCACAAACTTTAAAAAACTCTCAGGAAGAACATAAGATCCCAGAAGCCTACTGGCTTAGCAGCTTTACCATCTTTTACTTCCTATTGTAACATTTTCTCTTTCCATGTACCCTTTCAGTCCCAGCTTTAAGCTTGGCAGGAATCAGACTCAAGGACAATTGACTTCTATATATTTAGGCATAATAAATATGCCATAAGATGCTATTTACAGAGCACATGCACAAGGATGTTTGTTTCTTGAAGAAAGCTGCACAAATAACCGAGTCCATCATCCAGCCCAGGTGTTCAGCCCCTGACTCCCCATGATATGTATATTTTCATTTACCAATAATCTCAATCTCATTTACATAACTGAGTTTCACTTAATTTACATGTTGAATATCTTTTCAGTGGAACTGCATTAGCAGGTCTCAAATCATAGCCCAGTCTTCTACTAGCAAACTGCTGTCAGGTCCCTTCAACTGCAACTAAAGCCACTTTCCTTTACACAAACTGCGTATCTGGTGTGACCTTTAAACACTCCTCAACGAGCACCAGTCCAGCAGCACTGAGCAGTGACATGGTCTGGAATTGCAATAGTTTCTGAAAAATTGCATAATCTTGAGGGACATCCAACTATGTCAGTGTTACAACAGCCTGCAACATAAAAACCATAAGGAAAATGCTGTGGGCAACTCTGCTTGAGATGGGGTCCCTCCCTTATCTCCATAAAAATTACCATTCTTAAAATGGGATTCCTTTTAAATCTTTGCAAGTATTCAAGATACCAAGTTCACCTACTACACAAAATTTGAAGCATGTATACTTCTATATGCCTTTGACAAAGAACAGTTTATGATGACAGTAACAGTATAGTGAATAACTACATCGAGAGTGTGTGTGTGTCTGTGTGTGTGTTTGTGTCTGATCAAGGCAACACAAACTGAAGAATAAAATGAATGTGAAAATTTCAAATTGATTGACTGGTTAGAAATGTCTGCTTCATTTCTATCTGGAATTTCTTCTGACAGCTCCTGCATCATACAACATCCATGACCCACAAGTGCCTATTAAGAAGCATTCACAGGACAAAGAGGGCAATTTTACCTGCCATTTCCACCCATCACAAACATGCTTGTTTTATAGAAGTGGCTGGGAACCTGGGAAGAGCTCACTGGCTCATTTAAAGATTGCAATGAAAATGCTGAACAGCACAAGTCTAATGCCAGTCACTGAATGCGAAACAAGCTCACCACCTGTTAGGATGAGAAGGATGGAGAACAGCACATCAGGTCACCTCCCTACCATTAATAGCAGCACCATGAGGAATATGCAGCTATCTGTAGCCATCATGGTCTAATGGATGCCAAGAAATGAAACAGAGAAAAACCTACCTGAAACACATGCCTAGGCAAATTGAGTATCAGATCCTATCACATGGCATGTTTTGTGTAACAGGGAAATGACAATTTTGACAACTACATGTTCCAGTTTTGTGGAGAAATGAGAAGCAAGTTCCTGGGTAGGATGCAGATCAGACAGGACAGATGGGTTAGTAAGGTATCTTTGTCCTTCACACATCAGGTATCTGAAACTGTGTATGATAATGACAGCAGCCTGCATGAACAGTGACCACTAACTGATCCTGAAAACTAAGGTTAAGAGCCCTTTGAGCAGCCTTGCAGACTGAGAAATCACTTCTGGAAATCTGAGCCCATGTGTACATTTTATGAGTCAGCTAGCATGTATGCTGTGTATTGCTCCTAGTAAAATAATCTTGTAATACACCCTTAAATGATACATGGTGAGCCATTTAAGATGCTGGTCTCCCATTTGCAAAAGAAAGAGACCACATGACAAATGACTACCCCTGCTAAATCTTTTTCCTCAACATTCTTCTCCCCAGATTCAGAGTCTGCCAGCAATAATTATTAATTATTCCTACTTTGTCTTCCTCTTCATCATACTAACGTGTGTCATCTCATCGCCAGAAACCATGACTCTAGAAATGTCTAAAGGAGCATTAAAACTGCAGTTTTAAAACATATACAAAGTTGATTCATATTAAGAGGGCTCCTGGCATACTGAAGAGCTACTTGTAGACTTTGGCCACTTCAAGCTATAAACGATCAGGAAAGTTACATAAAAACGGTTAATGTTAGATTAAGTGGTAGCAAGATTGTGAAACTTTCTCTGGAAAACCTTTGAAACCCATTTTAATCAAAATTATTACTTTGGAAAAGCAGTTTTGGAAAATTGTAGTTCTTGCCAATAAAGGAAGCATCAAGAGATCAGCTATTTCAAAATGAGTCATAATGAACTTTTTGAATTTTTAAAAACGTAACATTTCCGCAGAATGTTACATACCATATAGCCAAAGGTCTTGTAGCTTCTTTGAATTAAATATGCAGTTTCATACCTCCCATCATGTCAAAAGAAACAGAAAGAAATTAAAGTTTCCAGAAGTGACCAAACAGGTAAGGTCTTTATTTACAGTGTGTGCTGAAGTGAGAAGGAGTGACAGAATTTAGGCTTCGACAATTTTGATAAGCAGTAGTGTGAAAGAAAAAGAAAGTTTTGAGTCTTTAGTTTTTCCCCCTGAGAACTGCAGAGAGCACTGTAGCGGATCAGAGGTGGGATATTAAATTAGCATCTCAGTTGTAAAATAATAGCCACTCCACGCTACCCACACAGAATCACAGAATCACAGAATTCTAGGGTTCGAAGGGACCCCGAAGGATCATCTAGTCCAACCCCCCTCCCAGAGCAGGGTCACCTAGAGTACATCACACAGGAACGCATCTAGGCGGGTTTTGAATGTCTCCAGTGAAGGAGACTCCACAACCTCTCTGGGCAGCCTGTTCCAGTGCTCTGTCACTCGCACAGTGAAAAAGTTCTTCCTGATATTCACATGGAACCTCCTATGCTCCAGTTTGCATCCATTGCCCCTTGTCCTATCATTGGACGTCACTGCAAAAAGCTTGGCTCCATCATCCTGACCTTCACCCTTTACATATTTGTAAACATGGATGAGGTCACCCCTCAGTCTCCTTTTCTGCAAGCTAAAGAGACCCAGCTCCCTCAGCCTCTCCTCATAAGGGAGATGTTCCACTCCCTTCATCATCTTAGTGGCTCTGCGCTGGACTCTCTCAAGCAGTTCCCTGTCCTTCCTGAACTGTGGGGCCCAGAACTGGACACAATACTCCAGATGTGGCCTCACTAAGGCAGAATAGAGGGGGAGGAGAACCTCTCTCGACCTACTAACCACCCCCCTTCTAACGCACCCCAGGATGCCATTGGCCTTCTTGGCCACAAGGGCACACAGGGTATCAAGATTATTTAGTGAATGTTTGTTCTCTGCATTTAAGATGTAAGACACAGCACACAAGTGCGAAGTATGACTACAAAGAGGTACTTTCAAAACTTGGTAAGTTCTGTTTACATAGTTAAAATTACTTCATGTTTCTGGCACATAATTCTCCAGTACTTTTACCAGTGTTTGTCAGCATCTATCTGCAACAAATGAAACTTTAGCTATCTTAAAGGTAAGAAGATGATGACATTTTGCAAACTATCGATAATAAAGTAGTACGAGGCAGAATAGGCCAAGAAAATATTAATAGATATTAATCAGGACAAAGGTCCCTCGTGTGTTACATTCTCTTTAACTTAATTCATGCTTGTTTAAGACATTTTAGCCATGAGAAAAAGAAGAAAGAAAGAGGAGAAAGAATGAAAACTTACATTAATTTCTATATTTTAAAAAATCAAATAAAGGAAGTGCTGGAAAAACCTAAGCCTGACATGTTCCCTCTCCCCACTCAGTGGACAGCGAGGGAGGTGAATCTTTTTGATCACCAGAGAAAGAAATGCCTGCTCAGCAGGACTGTGGAAAACGGTGGACTTATGACCAGAATACAAAAAACCAATACAAAATGGTTTATTGAGTAGCTATTAAATATTGTGAATTATTTACCAAGCCAGCAATAACTGTCACAGATAAAAGAATGTGGTGAGACAATATAATTCACAGTAATTGGCTAAGGTATAATGACCTATGACAAATGATATGGATACAGCCAAACACAGTAGACTGTGGTGCAACGGCTTATGGCGAATGACACAGGCACAACCAACCATGGCTGACTATGGCACAACAACTTATGGCAAGCAATATGATTCTACTTGCATTAACAAGAGAAAGAAAAGGAGAAAAAGGAAAAAGGAAAGAGAGAGAGAAAGAGCTTCACCACACCTAGATCCAGCATCATTACAGTGTTTAACAGATCTGGGGTTAGATCCAAAGGCAGTGGGTTGACCACCTCTCATAAGCCACAGATTCTCTTATAGTCCAGTTCTTGTACCTAGTCGTGCCTCTAAAGGATTTATATGGTCTTGTTCCAGAAGATTCTTGTCCTTCTGCACATGTGCCACCACAAGGGCAATGGTTGCCAGGGGTCTCTCGTTCCCTGTGCCAGCCTCTCCTCAGCTGCTGCTGGGCAGACCCCAACCCATCTCACTAAGACATTGACTTTCTGGGTCTGCTGCTGCTGGGCAGACCTGCAGCTTTTCTCACTACAAGGTTTGAACTGGGTTTGCTGCTGCGCCTGAGCTGCTAGGACTGAAAAAAATGTAATGAAAAACAGATTGCTGCCCCACCTCCACAGAACCTGTTCTATTTTTCCCTAGTTTAACAAAATCTGGGTTTTGTGTGTGTTGTTTTGATGCATATCCTTCAAAGATGTCTTTGACAAGTCCTTGTCACAGGTTCAGCTCTAACCCCATTTAAGTCAGTAGCAAAACTACTGACAGCAGTGCAGAAGGGTTTCACTTGGTGTATCAAATTCTTTTTTAGCATAACTCTACTGAAGAAAAGCAAGTTAAGGTAGATAACTCATAGTCATTTGGAAAATAGCATGAACACTAAAGTGACAAAGACAGCTCATTTGCCCAAGGTAGTAAGAAACAAAAGAAGCTATGTCAAGGTGCAGAAAGACGTCTGGCACTGACTGGCACATGAAAGGGCTGGAGACATTGATTGCAGATAAAGTTATATGAAGAAAAACAATTTTAAACCTATACACAGAAAAATGTGCTTGGAACTGACAGTTAACTGTTTAGGAAACAGATCTTGCTGTTAGATACTTCTAGGAAATACCACTTTGGGGGAAAATAAAAGTTATGAACTGTCACAACAGGATAAAGAATCAGAGAGCATTGCATGCTCCTGTAACAGCATGTAGCTCAGCTGACTCGTGATTGTTACGTTGCAGCCTACCCCCTCCACTAAGACATATAGAGGAAATAAACCATCACGAAAGAGCAATAAGGATGGTAAGAGACATGGATCCATATGAGAAGATAACAGAGCCCCTCAGACTAGAAAACTCCACCTCTGAAGCTCATGATAAAGGTATAAAAAATGCTGAGAATCATGAGGTGTACACATGGGATCAGAAAATCATGAATAAAATTAATACAACTGGTGGCACCAAAATGAATTCAGCAGGGAAGAAGACCGCGGCAGATGTTGCTTTGCACTCCTTATAACCAGGCAGTGGCATGTATCCATAGGGTGTCACAGGAACGAAAAGCAACATATCCACATTGGCTTAAAGTGTAATAAAAAAAAAGGAAAAAAAAGTCCATCAAGGGATGTTACAGAAAGATACTAACTTCTTGCTCAGGGAGTCCCCAGATCACACGTTTGCTTTCTTTTATACTCCTCTCTGACTCATTGCAAACAGCAACTACCTGCATGGCTCTTGCTGTGCAGGCTCCTTTTACAGCCCCTACACTGAGCTGCTGCTCATGCATCTTGCTGAGGAGTTTATGCACATTTAGCAGGGGGACAGAGGCTCATGGTGCAGCACTTGCCTTGGTCCAACTCGACCCAGATGCCAGGCTTATGCGGGGGTGAGGTGGGCAGCACAGCATGACTCTGGGGAAAAGAGGGGAAATACCACAGAGGGCTGCCCCTGAATGACCCAGTGGACTTGAGGATGGTCGAGGCAACAGGGGAATTTAGGGGTACGGGTCAAGGACATAGTGGGAGGACAAAGGACCCAAACCATCCACCATTGGCATTTGGAACATGACTTGCTGGTAGAGGGCAAAAGCACCTCCATCAGCATGTGCAAGGGCATCTCTGCCCCACTGCTGCTCTTGGAATGGTGAGGAGGCAGCAGGAGGTAAGTATAGACATGGCTGAGGACTTGGTGGCCCTTCTTGGTATGACTGCTGGGGGCTGGAGGAAAAATCTGGGAGGACTTTTGGGATGCATATGCCCACACCACTGCATGATGGTATTTCTGAGAGAGCTTTTTACCTGTTTCTCTTCCTGTGGTGGTGGTGACAGCTGGCATAGCAGCAGGAAAGGGGCTGGTGGGCAGGGCTTCTCATCAGTGCATAGACATGCTTGGCACTAAGCCTATGAGTAAGATATTCTAGAAGGCTAAATAAAGCCAAAGAAAAGTAGATTCAGTGAGGTAAAGCAAGCACCAGCTCCTCAGACTGCCACAAGCAGGGATGGCAGGGGAGAGCCGCTAGAAAGGGAAGATTGGGGATGCATCTGGGCCCCTCTCCACATTGACCTGTCCCAGCAGGTGGTGTGAGGGGCTGCAGCAAATGGGGCTGCTCCACTCCGAGCGTGCAAAGAAAGCCACTACTGTCCCCAAAAGCCGTCTGGCTGTACTGACCTGACTTGCTGGTGCTTGTCACTCCTCATCCAGTCAGGTAACTCCTGTAAGCCCCAAGGCAACCTGCAGCACAGTTCCTATTCTGCCTAACCCTGCTAAATAGGTCACAGGCAGAAATCACTTAGATGTAAATGCAGTTCCCATTACAGTGCTAAGCACAGACAGCACACTTAGGCAAGTAGCAGAAACATGACAAGATGCTCAGCTTCAGACCCACAAGCCTATCAAAACCGGATCATTAACCACAACACCTCAAGGCCTTTTCACAAGCTAAGACATAAATAATTAAGAGCACCTATACTTGAAATGAAAACAAATATTTATTTTCCAAAAAAATCGTTATAGTTTTTTCCTTTTACTGAGCATCTAAGAAACTTCAGTGAAAAGATGTGCCTAAAAACACGTGACTTAGGGGCTTCCTCTGTTACTGTGAAGGAGAGAGGGGAAGGAGTCTTCTTGAAAGACCTTTCCATGTTTCTGCAGGTCAGAGTCTTATGACCTTAGGTGGTATGCCAGAATAAAATATCTTTTTTTTTTTTTTGCATGTGAAGAATTTTTATTCTTCCTTTTTGCTTTTTTTGTTTTGTTTTTTTTTTTTTTGTTAAGACCTAACAGACATGGTACGATTTCCAGATTCAGGTATTATTTTAACTTACTTCTTTAAAAATATAACTTGGTTTAGGAACTAACAGCAATCCATACATATTCACACATATCCTGCTGGTTCACTTATTGTTTGTTTTTTATCTGGACCAGTTACCTAAAACTATTAGTGAGAAGTTGGTCTGAATCTACATTGTGCTGGAGTACAATGGCATTATTTTCAAACAGAATTTTTGTTCATTTTTTTTTTCTGCTGTCAGGATACCCCCTTTTCAGGAAACCAATCTGCTTTTTGACTGCTGCTCTTCTCGGAGAAGGTATGGCAAGGCGGCTAGGAGGTAACATCCTTGTGTGCATGCAGCTCTCTGTGGGAATCGCCAGTGTGTGGCGAAGCACCAAATTGAGAAGGAAAATTGTGGGTGAATTTCTGGCTTCCTTCTGTCTAATTGTGTTTTAATGATTTGACCACTAGTTATCTTTCCCATCAACTGCCCTCCATGGCAAAACAGGGCCCATGAATCAGGCACATCAGCTCAGCAGGACATGAAATACATAATTTAAAAATACTTCAGGCCAGATCCTCAGCTTGTGTAAACACACATAGTCTCACTGAAGTCAGTCAATCTATTCTGATTGGCTTTAGGTGAGAACCTGTCTAGCTGTTCATAAACATCATAGGAAAGACCCTTTATTTATGCAGTATTGTAAGGGCAGAAAAAATCCTGCACTCCTGCTGGGTTGTCTCACTGCATGGCAGAGTTTCTCAGAGCTCTGAGCTAATTTGAGGAAACACGATTAAAGAGAGTGTCATAGCTGCAAAAGGATCTGTAATTCATCACCTGCAAAACAAGGGTAGTCAACACTGAAAAATGCATAAGCTCCTCTGAGTTTTTTGAGCCACTGAAGCAGTGGATCACAGCAGTGCATATCCCAGACCTCCTCTCACCCTCTCTCCTTCCCAGGTCAGCAGGAGTGGGCTGTGAGCAGAGTGTTTTCTATGCAGAGATTCTGCATCCTTTCTGCATCCTTTGCATAGATTTTCCAGCAGTGTTACTGACACCCATTTAGAGCATTTTAACAAGTGCAGAAGCAAGTCCTGCCTCGGACTTCCAGATGCTCCCAATAACAGCTGAGCAAAGAGACCTCAGGTCATCAATTGAGACAGGTCTCAAAATCCATTTTTGACAGTAATTTTTGGCAATGGAAAATATTAGTTTAGGCCTGAATCATTGCATATGTTTAGATGCCTGGCTCTGGAAATGTTTCTGACTTGAACCTAGATTTCAACCACATATTGTGTTATATTCCACAAAAGATTTCCAGGCATTTTTAACCCAAACTTTTTGCTAAGATAACAGCATGACAGAAAAACTACACTGAGAAAGTTTTCTGAGCAGGTGTTTCAGAATGAGATAATGCCACATGAGCTGCAATTGCTATAAGAAAGAGAACTTGGAGAGAAGTTATTAAATGAGAAAAACCACACCTGTGACATTAGGTTTTTTTGGGGGGGAGGGTTGGGGTTTTTTTAAATAATATTGGTCTTTCATACTTGACAACAAAAAAGCTTATGCTGTTACAGTTTAAAGGAAGTATTCAAAGCAGGGATTACATTTTTAAGCACAAGAATGAGTGGAAATCGAGGAGAAAGTGGGCTGCAGAAAATACTATGTGGTCTAATGCCAACTACTTGGACTTGCCAAAATACATCAGGCTGTACAGTCACTCAGTGGGATCAATGTGATAGTATGCTCCTGAGTGTGCCACGTCTGGCAGAGGTTCTGAGGACAATCTGACACTCCCTCAGCATTGTGTACTGCTCAACAGATCTGCTTATGACAGCTCAAGGCTCAGTCTATTACATTGTTAAACCTGAAAACATCTTACATGTGGCATGCACAAAAGGCACTGAGAGGGACAGCTTGGGAAATAGTCAACAAGGAAAGAGCTCAAGGCAAAACCCCCACAACTCAACAACACTATACCTGCTACACCCCAGATCCCCCAAGGCCTGGCAATGTAGAGACAAGAATTTGAAGGGAAAATAAGAAGGGTGTGTATTCCTTGATGACTGTAGAAACAATGACTTTATCAGACTGGATATACGTAGTAGATGACATGATAAGAAAAGCTCATCCTGTTTTAAGAAAGGTGATTGGTCCAGCTTGTGAACATAAAGTGGCAACTGTAAGCACTGAGCTTGTTAGTGGGTAAGGATTCTAATCTTTTTTTCTTGTGGGGTAAGTTCTGAAGACTTTTCAGAGAAAGATCTCACTGACATATTTTTGTTTTCACCATTAGACTCAATTGACCTGACTCTGCTCTAGGTAGCAGGTGTGAAAGTTGGGATAATCCTCTCTTGGATCAATGTATTAGGAAAGTTGAACCTGATAACCAATACGAGTCATTAAATGAAACCACATGCACTCAGAAATATTGTTTATGCTTCTGATAGTACCTCTTTTGAACCACAACTCAGTTGATATTTTAAATAAAGCAAATGACACCTTTCTGATATAAAGAACTATCTGTGTCAGTGACGCTGCATGTATTTTTGTCAAAATTAATAGTGAAATACATGAGTTTCATAGCTTGGAAAGATGATTTTAACTTAACACAGATTCTTCTCCTTAGTGTCCAGAAAGGTGTTAAAACACATTTAAGTAGTCTCATTTTTAAAGTAGATATTTTGTGGTAAGCAGTCCCCTTTAAATGAAAGTCATAAATTGTGCATGTGCTCCTGCTGGCTATTAGCTTCTAGTTAGCAGATTCTGAATTACCTTCCCAGAGTGAAATGCTTATGTAAGTCACACTTCATAATATTGCTTATTCAGCTACACCTCTGTAATTTGAACTAATTGAGTTAAGTAATAGTGTCACAGGATTACAATGCAGACAGTTTCTGCTCTGGCTGTAGCTCCTTGTCATCAATTATCAACTCACACTGATCACTATTACTGTCAAAACTGACATTAGTGTATGGCAGTATTTATCTTATTTCTGGTTCTTATTTCAAAAGGCTCATTTACATATGGTATCTATTTTCTGCATTCATACCTTATTCCCATTATTCAGTGTTCCCACCCCCCATTCTATTCTTCCTTGTATTAGCCATAGTCCTCTTTCATTATTATTTTTTAATTTATAGTATCAATCCCATTATTTTCAGCACTGAACCACAAATGTGGGTTCCCCATTGTCTGCTTTCCCTTCTTCCTCTTAATCAGTCATCACCACAACAGGCTGCTTCTCATTCACTCTTTAGTTGCCTGCTCTGTGGAGTTGTGTAATGAAGGTGCTGGAGATGATACTCAAAAGCCTCTCAGCAGAGCAGCACTGAACTGCTGAAGTCCAAGGGATCAGGAAAATGGGAGAAAGCAATGGCTGACTGTGGCTTTACCTGATCTGCTGAAGCTTTCAAATTTACATGTAGCTGCTGCTTATGGTATAGTATTGCAGAAGATTTTAAAGCAGCATATTGATGCTATAAATAAGATAAAACATTGTTAATAATGAGGTTTAATAAAGACGAAGACATAAAAAATCATTAAAAACCCTATAGTGTTTCTATCTTCTGTTTATTCCCTTAATTCCTAAGCAGCTTTCTTCAATATTTCATTTCTCTTACGATTCTTTCCTATAACTTTGATAGACTTAAGTAACTAGTTTTATTCTAGGCCTTATTTCATATTAGACTTCTTTTTCTCCTTTCCGTGCCATATTAGCATTATTAGCTTTTCTTATAGCTTTTCTTTACTCTTTCAACATCTGTTTTATTCCTGCATGTCTATCTAAAGTTCTAAGATATTTGCATCTTCTAGTGCCTTCTTTATCTGTTTTGTCCTCCATGTTATTTTTATTCCCAGCCTTCATTTTCTTCCTTGCTCTCTTTGCCCCAAAGACCTTTTGCTTATTGGTTTGTTCAACATCAGATCATTAACTTTTGCTAATTAATTATATATTGTAAATTAATTATTATCATCATCATCATGATCATCATCATGATCTTCATCATCACCATCATCATTATTATTATTATTATTTAAACCCTCCTACTAAGCATAATAATCACCATGGATATTTTAATAGAACATAGATTGAGATCCAAGTGCAAAACCAAATATGTTTTCTACAAGATTAACTGGTTACACTGCATTTGGCATTGCTGGGACTACTTCACGGAATAGACAGTACAAGCATTCAGTATCAATGTGTTGCTGAAGGCTAACTGAGATTTCATACTAACTGCAATAATTTTCACTTACTAGAAAAGTGGTCTTCCTTGTGAAAGTTTTAGAATAGCTTTAATGAGTTTAACCTTCCTGCCAAACGCCACTGTGGATATTACGTGGACAACTAGATTAATTTGGAAAATACACTTCAGGAAGCATTTAAGAGGAATATTCATCAATGCTTAATTATTTTCCTAATGTAAAAGAGAGAAAGCAGCAGCAAGCCCCACAATTTTCACTTTAGAGGTAAAATTTCCTGTTTCTGTCAAACAGAAGAAGACAGCAACAAAAAGACAGTACAGTACATTAGGGGAAAAGAAATCTCCCTGACAGGGAAAAACAAACATAACATGTTACTTCACAGTTGATGGCTAACTCCACATATTTGGGTCCTTCCTATACAAGGCTTTTCTGTATTACATTTAGGTAGCTTATTTCAGAATATAGTCCCTAAATACATGCAAATAACCATAATTTAAACTGTTCCAACATCAGGATTTAATACTGGGTGAGAACGTTCTTGGCTGAATTAAAAGAATAGAATTAGTTGGCCTTATTATGCAAAAATAAAATATGATTTGAAGAATATCTGAAGAAAATTAAGAATTATGTAACAGTGATAGTGGTCAGATATGTCACCTGGACTCCCATTTTCTTCCATTAGAGATGAAATGCATGGTTGCACAGGTCTTACCAAAGAGACAGACATTCCACATTTCTTGAACATCTAATTTTCGTTTCACTGAAGACCATGACCTAAAACACTGCACTTTGTACAACATCTTTCACTCAGCCTTTCCCATGGGCTTGGGAGGCACTCCTGCAACTGAACCATTAACAACACACAAGGAGGATCTGCTGCAGATAGGATTTTACCAGTATGTGCAGAAATTTTGAGGCCTGACCCTTACACTGACACCATGCTGAACTCATCCCTCCTCAGAGCCTCTGCCCGGGGTAGGGCAGGGCTGGAGAGCATTTTCAGTTCAGTGCAGCAGCTGCGAAGCAACAGAACACTCCACAGCAGTCACAAAGCACTACAATCCTTTCCACCTGAGCGTTTCAGAAGCAGCGATAGCTGAGGTATACACAAAGAACTATTTCACAGTGTGCTGCGAAGTTGGAAAAGTAAGCCTGCAGTCAGTCATGTCCTGCTTGTACTGAGAGCAACTGCCTGGGACTCTTACTGGCCTCCTGGCAGCATTCCTAATCTCCTAATCAATAACTCACCAGCACCCCCAAACCCATGCTGCTCCCACACAGAGCACCCTTGCCCTTACACAGCTTCTGCAAGACAGCTTGTCAGCGCAAGTCTGAACTTTTCTCTACAACAGGAAAAAATGCTGTCAATTCTACTATACATTATGTCCTATTCAAGCACAGTATCAAACTCTTAACCATGTGTGTTCTTCCCCAGCCTTGCTCGCTCCCCATCCCTTCACAGACAATTGCTACTGGTAGCATTTCTCTAGTTTCTTACCTACTTTTTGGTCTTTGAATTTTTATTGTAGTGCTTTTGCAAACAGTCATTTTGTAAGAAGCACCACTGACAGGCCCTACATAAGTTCTCTCTGAATATCATGATTTAGAAAGCCCAGACAGAGCTGAAGGAGCTAGCAATAAACCACATAGTCCTGGAAACCAAGAAAGGTCAGCTGTGGACTTTCCTACTAATCAGTGCTGGAAGGGGCAAATGGCTTTCTTTTAATATACTGAAATGCAAGAATTTTGGGCCAGTCTTCACCAGATAACCCAGTTACATAACATACACAGATAATTTTTGTTTCCAAAATGACCCTTATGCATTCAGCATTGCAGAGGGAAAAGGAGAGAAAAATAGTGTGCAACACAGATTGAACAGTCTCTGGATACTTAGTGCAGAGCTTCCAGTGTAAAGTGTCCTTTGACAGCAAAGCTGGTTTAAATATTATTGGTTTTATCACCCTTGCAGCTTGTTCCTGCATCTACATTGCACCTAGTCTGCACCCCCCTCATTGAGCTAATGCAGCTTTTAGGAATATGGACTGAAATCATCCAAGTTACTAAAATCCTCAGGGGGAAAAAAAAGGCTACAAGAAAACTAGTGCAAAAATTTCACTTAGTGACTTTGTTCATCTAGCTCCCCTCTTTTTGGGGTGATATGACGTGCAATTCTTCTGGAAAATGATCTGTGATCTACTGAGACCTGTCATGTAAATGTTCTGTTAGTTAAAGATTATCCTTGAGACCCGCATTCTGAGTGGATATTCTTTCGTAAATGATTTGGGAGTAGCATGTCTCCTGAAAATAAGAATTAGTTTCTCCACCTTCACACATGAAAAAAGAGGAAATTAGGCAAGTTTTGAAGTCCACAGTGGGAAGAGGTGTCAGGTTTAAGTTTTGAACTCCAGAAGACTCTGAATAACACATTTGTCTTCAGACCACAGCCTGCATTTCTGTCAATTTATTTGGAAGTCCTGGAATTTCTATCAGTCACTCAAATCACTCCCCTATTCGCCTTCTCTTTAAACAGCTTTAGATTATGAACTTTGAGCCTGGCTACCTGTTTTCCTTCCCTGTAATGAGATGTAGAGACACTACTGAAACTTGCAAGCTCCTTCTCAGAAGAAAAACCGATTGCAGAAGTTTGAAACGCGAGTGAAATGTTTAGTAAGCCCCAAATCATTATGTCTGCAACCACAGGTCTAAGGGCAAGGTTATTATCTGTATATTGCAAAAAGTTTTCATATCTATTTGACCGAGTGTCAGATAATTAGGGCCAGTTGTACAAAAATGTTGCACAGTATAGTATAAATTCAGTGATTTTTTTTTAGCAAGTTGAATGTTGAAGAAGATTAGGTAATACAGAACATTTTTTTCCCCTGTAATTACCCTTTCCTTCACTATTCCTTTACCACAATTTCATATGGCATGGAAGGATGCTTTATTATTTCATGTTTCCTGTCAAATACTGAACCCTGGTTTACTTAAAATGCCTCCCTTCTGGAAGTGTGGAGGAAAAAAGAGCCTGCTGGAGGTTTTATAAAGATCCAGACTGACAGGCTAGACACAGGAAAAATAGCACCTGACTGGCAAGATTTAAACTGCAGCAGTCTAGAGGGAGGCCAGCTCGGGGGAAAAAAGTGAGATGCAGCATACACACGAAACCTGCACAATGCAGTGAGTGACAGATAGCAGTGTCAGCCTTGTCCCACATAACAGGAACAAATGCCTCCATGAGGACTTTCCATGGACTTGTAACAGCCACATCTGTGCCCATGTCTGATGGAAGGGAGGTCTTTCCTTGTCAAGACTGTTATACATTTTGTTTTTCCAGGGTGACCTCCACAGCACTGATGGTTCCAGCCTAGGCTTGAAACACTAGTTCTGATACAAGGACCTGTACAGTTAAATGACATACCATAAGAGAAGGTAATTTATAATTCTATAATACAAGAGAGGATTATGGATCTCTATACTTCAATGGATATTCTTTTCTGACATATCATTTTAGAGCCCATACCTCCAGATGACTTTTCCTCTCCCTGTTTTTTTCTCCAAGCCTGGATGTCCTTTAGAGGAAGCCATAATAAACCTAATTTCTATCATCACCAAGGGCACTGCAGATGAAAAATGAGAGTACAAGTTGAAATGAACATAAATATTAGATGCTAAAATATATCACTCTTCAGAATGGAGTAGGGACTGAGCACTGTGCAGTCCTGTATATATTCTGCAGCTTGTGACAAAGACATTTATGTTTCTTTTGGGAAGATAAATAGGTCATAGAGTTCAACTATATAATCAGTTAACGTGTATACAGTACAAATCCCAATGAGAAAGTTACATTTTCTCTTGATAGATCAATTTTTATGGAAACAAAAAAACCCTAAGAACTTCCAAACTATGAAATGCAAAGTAAGCTGCATTTAACCTCAGAATTAGAATATAGAAACAAAAAACACAAAATCCTGTTACCAGAAAAGGAAAGAAAATGAAAGATGAAATTTAAGAACTTGAGTTTCATAATGATTCAGTATCTATAACATGAAAAGGAGCTGCATCAAGTTTTTATTTAGAGACTGAAGAGTCTTACAATTGCACTCAATTGTGAAATGATGGCTATCAGGATTTTGTTGCTTTGGATCTAAAATTAAGGCCTTCTCTTCATATTAACTGCAATTAATATTTAAATCTGGATGTGGCACTATGTATGGGATTGTGTTTCAAAAAAAAAAAGCACTTTTAGTCTATCTGATTCTACTCTCAGCTGCAGACGTTATTCTTTGCTATCCTGTTTATTATATGATTCATAAAAACCATGGAAGAGCTTCAAAAAACCATCTAAAAACACTATTAGACCCATAAGTGGACTATATTGTTTTTTTATAATCTAAATTTATTTAAATGTTTTCTGTGATATAGCAACATACAGAACAAGAAAGAGTTTTTAATGATGGTACCAATAGCAGAAGTTTCCCATTTCCAAACTCACTATAGTATAGGAGTATTTACATACTTTCGTTTTAGTTTGTTGAAGTACAGTTACACTGGAAGATGTTAACACATAAGAGAAAATACAATGATAAATATATTTAGGAAGAAAAAGAGAGAGTAATCAGTATCATTTTCCTTGTGATTTATTTCACTGATTTCACTATCACTTGAAAGTTTTAGAAAAGGAAGGGGAGTTGAAGATCTGTGCCTGCATTTGCAGATTATCCTAAGAAAAAAATGGAGGCGGGTTACATACTTAGATGAGTGCTCATGAAGTTCCACATGACTGGTGATGGGCCTAGAAAGGGCCTTACTGCAGTTTTTTTTAGTGTATCTGGTCTCAGAAATAGGATGAGTGCCCAAGTGTTTAAAACTTAGCGGTTCTGTCTGAATCATTTGGTACATAAATACATTTAGAAATCTGGGCTTTTTCATGAGGCAGCTGAGTTCTGCCACTGTTTCCCTTGCTGGGTAGTACTTCATATATTTTGGAAGCAGAGAGGATTACCAGTGTAAAAAGAATAACTTAGGAAGAACAGTCATAGTAATGTGAAAGAAGGTGTAGATTCTGGGCCGTATTGATAGTTTATGATGGGACTGCGTGACACATTCAGATGAAATAGAAGCTGAAAAACCTTCACCCAAAATTTACTCTGCCACCATGTGCAGTCTTGTTTGTGTAGATGATGACTGCAGCCTCAGAACCCACTGGTATAGTGTGTTTCTGCCAGCTCCAAAATTCTTTAAAAATTAGAAGCCTGCTTGAGCAGAAATTGAGAAAAATGTTTATCACCTCTCTAGTCTGTAAAAGATTTTCTGAACCAAATCATCTAACCCTACTTTCCAGGTAGCATTAGACTTAGAGGGAAATGGTGTTTGGTAAAGGTCTGGGTGAGAATACTTTTATACACGGTAAGACATGGTGTTAAAAGTAGGGTTAGTAAATTAGGCTAAAAGCAAAATGTTGTAATGGAGAATGATAAATTATGTGACAAAATATGACTAGTAATGTGCATAAATTTAGGCATATAGAATAAACCAACCTTAAAACCACTGACATTGAGCTCAAAACTTCATTGAATTAATTAATGGATATTATGTGAGCCTGGTCTTTTAGCTTTCAAACCTGTTCCTAGCTGTAGCAAGAGTGGAAGGGATTTTTTTTGTAGGTTATTACATTACAAGAGTTAAATGGAAAAATTACTCATAAACTGGTAGCCCGTAAGGGAATTTAAAAAGAATATGGTACAGAAGGTAAATTGTGTGCTGTTGATTGGCTTTTTATAGCAAGAACAATTCGATGGAACTAAAAAGTACCCTCAAATCAGATTTGAATGGAAGAAATACATTTTGCCATAACAAGTTGTATTCACAAAATGTATATCAAGAAGTTCTTGGAAACATATGCCACATCAATGGCAGATGCCAAAACCCCTTCATTATTGCTATTCATATATAAAGAAAAATCAGTCAGCCTCCTTGAAATAAAGGAGCATTTAGAAATCATCATTCATCACTAACCCACATCAACCCAAGTGACTGATAACTGAGGTTATGTCTAACCGTGTCCAAGGTATAATTATATGTAAGGTCTTGAGCTGTGATAGCACCTAGCTCTTCAAATAATCTAATAAAATGGCAATTTAAACTGGGCTTGGGTATAGAAATTGCTCCAGGCACAACAGTGGTGACCACTTTGTGGGCACAGGTAGGGAACAAATGAGTATGCTTGTACTTTTGAATCGGAAGTCTCAGCAGCAGTCTCCGAGCATCAACCAGATGGGGCTGTGAGATTATGCAGGAAAGCTCTAGAGGAGCTCTAGTGCATGTTTCCTGAGGGCCTTCACTGAGCCATGCTAGCATTAGCAGGCACCACAGTGATGGCATTTCTCAAGAGGCTGCATACACAAACTCATGCTGACACTGGGGTACCCCAGCAGCTGGCTCCTGACAGGAACACAATAGCACAGAAAACCACCACTTGTACACATTGGTTCAATAATAAAGATGCTATCTACGTTTCTTTCCTCACTGTTGTTGTAGTAACATGAAGAATTTAGCATTCCTGTTCTACATCTGCGAATGTTTTTCAGCTTGCATTTTCAAAGCAGGGATGCTTTGCTGTTTGCACAAATAACATTAATAAAAATATCTAGATTGAGCTGTACTGCAGCTTTTATACAGACATTGCAGGTCACTCCCACTCAACATCTGTCAGGGTTCTGGAGATTTGACTAAAGCGATGAAGAAGATGCGAGAGGAAGGTCACTAGCTACTGCCATATCTCCTTAAAAAAAACCAAACCAAGAACTCAAAACTGATGTGTGCGAGAGTAGGCGTCATTGGGTTGTAACTGAATTATATTTGTGGGTAAGAGAAGGGAAGGAGATCTCAGGACAGAGGTAGTTTGCATACAACATGAATACTGAAACACAATGCTTTCCTGTTGATGTTATTCACATGCTTTCCACACTGTTTTTGCTCCAAGCGCCTGAATCTATCAAGTAAAAATGTATCAGTATTGACTGACAAGTGTCTCTAGGTAACAAGCACCTATATTTTTGAAGACTAGATCTTGGACTACATTTTCAGATAATTCAATCTCCAACTAACATCAGTGAAATGCATAGATTACACAGGGTACCCTGCAGCCCAAAGTACAAAAAATCCCATGTAAAGCTAGGGTCTGGGAAAAATTATCTTTTGATAACCCAGGCAGGGGGACACACAGGAAGCACACAGATTTCAGAAGAGTACAGATTTTCAGAGTTCTCAGTTGTAACTGGTTATCGAGAGCTCTCAGTTTTGAAGAGTTGAGATTTTTAGCAAAACTTTAACAAAGTCTGGAAAATGACTGTTAATACTCTGCTGTGTGTATCGATACATCCACATTACCTATACAAATCCTTGCAGCTTCTTATGCAAGCATTGTTTGGATTTGCAATATTTTGTGTGTATTCTTAAATGGAGTGAAGAATAGAGGAATACATTATAACAGACTCCTCATGTCTGCAAAAACATGTCAATGTGACAATGTCACTCATTCAAATACACATTAGTTGCTTTGTATATTCCTAAATTAAGCACTGACTTTCTAGAGATGGAAATTCAAATATGTCTAAAATTTTAAATTTTATATGTGTTCCCTATTTTTATTATATTTATATTTAGGACATCCACTCACCACATGTTCCAAAGTTTTATTATGTTCATATAAAAATATTTGTATCTGTATATTTTCAATCTGCCACTAAGATAATCACAGTAATACTTAGGAGACTCACAGGGCTGCAATGGAACATACAACACAAGGGAGATCACTTGATAAATTATTACATTCAGGACCTCACACAAAGAGAAATTCTTTAGGAGAAAATAATTTGGTTGACTTTTTAAAGCTCCAGTTAGCTCTTTTTTACAGTAGCATACTGAAAAATGCATAGGTTCACTGCATTTCAGAAACCAACTAGTTTTCTAACCAACCACCTCAGACAGGGGAAACACAGACTTATGTTATTATTTATAATCCAGTATTTTTGAAAACATCAACCTTGTCGAGTCCTCCATGTTGCACTTTGTATCTGGGTATTAATAGTTCATCAACAGAAGTGTGACAATTAAGAATAAAGAAGAGAAAAAATTGTGCCTGGAAAGAGCTTCTGTCCTCTTCATCTTAAATCTATGAGAACTGTTTGGTAGATCTGGACACAATAAAAGCTTTAAGCATTTCAAAGAGGGATTACAAAGAGTATTTGCTTCTCAACTCAAAACTGCAATTCAAACCCAGACACCAGCTACCACTTCCACCTGAAGGGATCAATGTTCTCTTTAACCCTGAAGGCCCACACCTCCGTATGTCTGCTGCTGTTGCTCTCCTCAATCAGAGCAGCGAAACCTGCTCAGTCCCTCATTACCAAAATAATTAAAATAAAAAAAAGATTTTTGTGATTTCCTTCAGGCTGTGGAGGCTTGCTGTACAAAGGTGCCTCTCTGCAATCCCAGGTGAATCTCCAAACTGATAGAAGAACCACCATTGAAGTGGTTTTTCTTTATCTCCTCCCTAACAGCAATCCCTGATTGCAGTTCAACGGGTTTGGATCCAACTCTGAGTTGCCCCGCTCCTCCCACCTTCTGCAGAGAGTTGAGGCAATTGGCATATGATTCCTCTCTCAGGGGCCAGGACCTGAAAATATAAATGTCAAGTCAAGGGTTTTTTTAATCCTTAAAACAAAGGCCTATGATGGATGTAATCTCCTAACTCCTAATAAGATCTTTTATGGATATCTTCTTCCTAATATGACCTCTTTTTATCTCAGGTCATTTCAAGCCTGCTCTTTTGCTGAAAACTTTTGGAGTCATCAGGTTTTAGGAAGAGAGACACTTAAAATATTTTTTTAATAGAACATTATATTTCAATTTTTTCTGCTCACCTCTTTCCAGTTCTGTGTGTCGTTCTGAGTGAAAAATAGAAGGACAAAGATGGAATCCATTCTTAATTTAATTTAGGTAATAAATCATTTTATCACAATTAAATGGTGAGAACATGCAGGGAGAGAAAGGCAGCACAGTCCTATTTTAATCAAATAATAATTCCTTGCCTGAGCTCAGAAACAAGGTGCACATCAGACTCTTGTTCCCAGCTCTTCCACATTACTGGTAGCCTTTTATTTCAAGGTTTGTGCATGGTTACAGTACATGGAGAAATAATTTACTCTGGTAGCATCTGCTCTGAGCATGGCAGTCACAGAAGATGAGAGTGTCATTGATGAGAGAGGAGACACACATGGTCAAGGACAGGACTGAAGCCGACAAGTAAACTTGTGTCCTTGGCAGTATGAAGAGTGTTTTCCCTGAGGATAGGTACTACAGCATGATAAAAAAAACAGTTTCATGAAGGATCCTTAAACTCAGGCAAAGTATTATTGGCAAGATGAAAAAAAAAATAAAAATTAAGGGAACTTTTCTGAGTAGAAAACAAGATGGAAATTGTATCTGTGGTAGAAGGACTGATTTTTAATTCAATACATGGCAGTGGATGGCTCCCTATTGCCTGGACTGTTTTGAGGCAGATATGGTGTGATTTTACCTGCTGCTCTAAGCTTGCTCTGAGGACATGTACCCACTTGCAGGAGTCACATGGCTCTGCTTGTCCTTCAGGCATACTATTCAGAGATCAGATGCTGATGAAATCTGACAAATTAATAGGTTAATTCTGCCAACTATGCTTGAAAAGGGAGGAATTTAGAAGTAGTTTGCTGCTTTTGAAATGTTTTGTTTGGTTAAGAAAAAAGCACTTGCTTTTAAACATCTGTTGCTGTTCCTGGACACTTGGAAGCTTCTCTGGTGGGTCCTTACCCTCTGCCCAGAAATCATGTGGTTATCAAACTATAATGCTTTTTTTTTTTTTATTGAATTTTTGGCTTTCTATGAGCACTGCTGTATGCTGAAACAACAGTAATTTTGAACTAAGTATTACTGCATTTCATTAAGGATATGCACAGTGTTCTCTCATTTTCCTTACAGCAAACTAAAATATTTAAATATTATTTAAATTGAAATATGTATTTGCTTTTAACTCTTCAAGGAAAAAACTCTCTAAGATAATCTTTCATTTAAAATAAATCAATTTGTTTTGGGGTGGAATATGTGTCTGAACCATAGGTGATTTTCCATGCAGAGACAACCTATTAAAATGTCTAGGCAGATTGAACTTGGAAAGTATTACTCTAAAGCTTTCTGAAAAGGTACCTATTTTATGGCATTGCTATTCTGGTTCCCAGAGAAGTAGATGAGAACTTAAAGAGGGAAATTTAAAAAAAAAACCAACAAATCAAAACATGGTCTAGAACATGGGTTTCTAGAATACAAGCAACAGAATACTGGCAGCCTATAAAACCATATAGGCAGCCTACAAAATGTGCATGAGTATTGCAATAGGTGTAAACCACAGCTCACCACCTCAGAAGCAGTCCTTCCTCAACAAATTTTGAAAATAGTGGTTGAGAAGCAACCAAAGGCTGTTCTTGAAAATGAAAGGTTACTTTCTATGATGTTCAGTCTGCCATAGGATGAGAGCAAATTGCCAAGCCAGAGCAACAGTTCAATTCTGAGCAAGAGTTTTTCCTGAGTGACTTACCAGATCTGTGAGGTGTACAACAGGTATTCTAGACAAGTGTGAGACATTTATGCAATTTGCACGTATGTGCTGCAATCTTACTCCTCATCTGTCAAGGTTAATTCAAACTAAAAAAGTCTGAAGAAACTCAGACTCACTTGGCAACAATAGCTCATAACAGAAGATCAAAATAGAAAATGGGGGTCTGATTTTCCTATGTTTTGGATAGTTATTAATGTCCTTTTATATTTATATAGTATTTAATATAAGCCCACTATGATCCTAGAGTCAAGCATGATTGATCATTATGAATTATGTATTAATAATGATTAATTGCAATGATTAACTGCTGCTGCTCAAGTCAGTGACGACTATAGTTGTCATTGCTATGTTAATTTGGAACAATGTAAAAATTCTGAACTAAATTGACTTAATTTACTGTAACATTATCTATACTCTGTTTTAATTATTGTAAAGTCTGTTCCAACAGTTCTATAAATACCTTGCTGGAAATCATGTTAACCCCCATTCTAATTATACCTATATTATTAGTACAGCTTGTTTAAATCAAAACATATGTCTTTCTTAGATGATTTATATATAACAATATATTATCCTTCTTTTCTATTCTTTAGGAGTTGAAAAGAGAATACAGCTCAATCTGAAACCCCTGAATAGACCTAGCACCAGAAATTACTTATTTTATCAGCCTAGATGAGGACTACCCATTCAATTAATCCAGAGGGAATGTGACAACTCCTTTAAAAGTCAGATGCTACAGAAAACGAGCTGGTTACTAGAAACTTGAAGTTCTCACTCTGGTACAAGATAGCCATTTGGACAAACAAAAAATGTGTAGCTGCCTGCTGAAGATTTCAGAAGGCTGTGGGGCATTGAGGAAAGAGGATATGCACACAGAATTAGAGTGCTTAGGGACAACGAGGACTGGTGGCAGGAGGTTAGAGTGATGATCCTCAGCAATGCCACCAAACATGGGACAAATCACACAGAATGATGACTTTGGGGACCAGATCACTGTTGTCATTATATAGTTCACGCACCATAGTATGAACCAGTAATGCCTGAACAGCGACTATCACAACGAGCATTTGGTATCTTCTGTGAGGCTGAGCAGCTGTCCTGAAACTACTTTGACATACAATGAGCAGTTCCAGCGACAAGGATAACAGGATGAAGATGAGATCCTGAAGTGAAGAACTCATCGGGACTAGTTTGAACAACAGAAAACATGAAATTTTTCTGGGACACCTTGTATAAGTGGCTTACTCATGTGAATAAGGACTTGTACAATTCAGAATAAAACCGGGATATTTGAAATGGAAAGAACATGTAGAGTGTTCAACCTCCTGCAGCACTCCTGTCCATTGGTTTTCTGCTGAATCCTGTGTCACCTTCTTCCCTTTCTTGCTAGTTTTCCTTTGGAGAGTACTGACAATGAATGAAAAGGAATAAAAAACCAACCCCTTTTTTCTTATTATGTCTCTCAATCTGTCTTTCCACAGAAGACCCCGGAATAACACAAACAACTAACAAGAAATGCCAGGAACCCCCCACAGGAGTGGAAAACTGCCAGGGGAAGTCCAATCAGTGGCCAAAGCATGAACAAATCTGCAACAGTGAAATGGAGATAGCTGCAAACTGCGAAATGGAGTTAGTTGCAAACTGCCTGACTTGGTGTTTTTATTGTAGCCTTTAAAACTACATAGGAAAAAAGTGTTACAGTATGTAAACTGATGTCTATTTTAATCTCAGAATGGCAGCTTTTTGCTAGGGGCATATTCAGTTTGCTGGTCACAATGGATGCCTTACTTCTGCGAGACGATGCAGCATTTGTTAAGCACAAGTGGAAAGCATGGTCCATAAGATCCCATCTTCGTTAAACAAACTGGAAAAGGAAAGTTATTCCAAGTGCAGTGTTGTGAGTACAGAAGATGTATGGTTCAACAGCTAGGATACCATCCTTCAGCAAGTGTCACCATATGTTTCTGTCAGCCTTTATCTGCAGTGTGGGTGAGATAGTTTGTTGCTGGGTGGGCATTCCCAGGCTCAGGATGAGAGGAAGACATCATCCCTGCTAACCTCAAAATCATCTGCCTCTTGTGGTCCCATACCCTATTCCCCAGACACAGTGGTGGCACTAGAGGTGCCCCTGGCTGCAGTGATACATTGCATCTTTCTTCTAGCATCTGCCAAGCCAGCGAGATGCTGCGAAGCAGCGAGATACTCCGTCCTGCCTTGTCCTGGGGCCACTGCAGCTCAAACACATGGGCAGTCTCATCTCATCAGGAAAAGGGCTACTCCCACTGTGTAACCCAGTACGGGTGCTCAATGTGAAACACAGCCTAACCCTGACCCTTTCTTGTCCTCAGCTTCTAACCTGAAAAATGAGGTGGCCTTGCAGGATAATGAGGGAAAATACTGCACAGACACTGAGACACACACCAGCCAGACGGGTTGTGTGAGTGCTTAGCTCCAGCCAGCTCTGACAGCTTCTGGTCAGCTTCTCATCAGCCTCTTCATTGTACACTGAGCTATGGGGCCTTTTTTTGCCCCTGAAATCATACCAATTGCTCTGGTGGTAGTGAGAGCTGAGATCTCTCAAAAACCAAGCACAGAGTGAAGCAGTGAAATTTTTGAGATGTAGAATAATAATTTAAAAATATCTGCTCAGTAGTTAAGAAACTTTTTTTTCTACGTAACACTCAGCAAGAGCACAAGAATTGGTATATTTCCTTCTTTCAGGTTTTGTTTATTGTGAGCCTGGATTTTGGACTGCAGCAACACACCTCATTAGCTGAATTCAAAATAATTAAGGACCATCTGAAGATTAATTTCCCAATATCTAAAAACTGAAAAATAAACTATAATCATAGAGCAATAAATTAAAAATATAGACCTATTAACCATATGTTTCAAAACTATTAAGTATCTGCCCTTCTCATTTGTACTTAGAAAAAAGATCTACGTTCTGATTTAAATATCCCAAGCTATACTGACTGCAAAATACCATCTTTAATATTCTATGTACAACTAATCAGAGGTAAAATAAAATTAAAATATTAAGATAATTATAAGTCTTGAGAATCATAGCCAGCATTCAATATTTGCCTGGTTGCAAAATGTTGCCTCTATGGATATCAGAGTATTCCCAAATTACAGTCAGTTCAGTGAAGGTCACCAGCAAAATCTGATGTTATTGCAATTCCAGTTTCCAAAGAGGTTTTTTTTAAAAATTTGATTGTAAATGTCACAAACATTTATCAATAAATTTTAGTGGAGGTTTTGTTACATGCATTCAACATAACTGATTATTAGTTTTTAGCAGCAGTGGGTAGATTCATAGCCTTTTCCACACTAAGAAAGGTCACGTGTGGTCACATGAAAAAGTGTCAGATGCTTTGTGTAGCCAGGGCTATTAGATCACACAGTGACCCTTTCAAAATTGGTATATAGGAAATGCAGAAACTTCTGTTTGCTCAGGAACAGCCCAAAGCAATGAGGTCAGGTGGCTGGCCCAGTGTCAAGTCTACAGTTTACTTCTCATGTTTCTTGATGCCCCAAATTCAGATCTTGCTCTGTAAAGGAAGAGATTCTTTCCTATTATGCCTTCAGGAAGAAACTGCATAGTTCTCAGCTGTAATATCTAGCACTTTTGTTTTCTTTAGGCTCCTGCTTTTACAGTTTCTTTTTGGCAGGTTGATTTTTTTTTTCTTTTCATTTGTAACACCTTGATGGTGCTATTTTTATACATTTATCTGTACAAAGATAGCTTAGCTCTACAGTTACTAATGCTCAGAGCATCTTTTCTAAAGTGCACTAAGCTATTAGCATGCTAAAGGACTGACTACACACACACACACACACGCATGTATGCAGAAATGTAATTTGAAATCATTGCAGATCCCAGGACTCTCATTTACAAAGGACTCTCATTTACTCTAATTTTCTGCAGTTATAACTTTTCCTCTCAGTCCTTATTAATCAACACTCCCATGGGGATCAAATATCAAAGCCTGACTGCCCTGTCTAAGGCAAACTATCATGTAAATCAGTGGCATTTGAAGAATAAAACATGAGAGATTTAAATCATCCAGAAGCCTCGAGATTAGGCTTACTAAATTCAGCAGTACCAGAAGGACAAAGATTGACAAAGGGTTTTACATCTCCCTAAGTTTCACAAAACTGAAATGTTTTATTGTGCTCGAAATGCAATGTATTTTTTATTGTGGCTTCCAAAATCAGCAAGCATCAGTATTTTAGGAGATGCAAGCACTGCTATATTTAGTATTTATTTCTTACTTCTGTCACTGTAGCTTGTGAGAGCTCAAGTCCTGAACCATGGCTGCAGTGCTCTAGGAACTGTTGAAATAGAAGAAAAAAAAAGCTCCTGGACCCAAGAGAGCACCATGGTTAACAAACCACATGCTTTTCTGATTTGCCAGAGTTAGGAAGAAATATCATAGGTAAGATGATTCCTATCTTCCACAGACCTTGTAACACATAACTTCGTTTTCCAGTCAACTCTAATGATAACAACTGTTTCCTTAACCTAGTAGTGTCTTTGTGTAACTTCAGGATGTGACACTCTGAACAAACAGGCAGAACAGGACACAAGAAGTCTCTGGTATGGAGTTGTAACATTACTGCTGTTGTTGCTCTCACCTAATGCAATAAATAAATCTGGTGAACATTGTTAGCACGTGCAACTATCAAGCCTCCTCTCCTATTGTGTAAAATGGTGGCCATACTTAGGCTACAGGACCTGTGAGTTCAGCGCATCCCCACCTACAGCCACTGGGACTGGTGTGCCATGAATTCAACAGTGGTAGGTCCCTGGGTAAGGCTTGTCACGACTGTGACACTTGCCTCAAGCTCCATCCATCGGCACTTGCAGTGAGATGTCCAGCTTGCTGCTCCCAGCACTGTGCTCACTCTACGCAGTGGGATACTTCAAAAGCCAGGTCCCAGACTGCTCCTTTAGCTACATAGAGAATTTATCCTGAGATGAGTTTGTATTAATGACACCACTGAGGATCCTGAGGATACAAAATATCATTAACATTGCCTTGGTTTCTAAAACGCAGACCGCAGGAAGCATTTTTAGCAGTTTGGAGATTATTAGCAGCTGAAGAATGTTATTGTTTTGCCACTCTGATATTTTTTGCACTCTTAATGATCCTGCTCTTCTAGGAGTTCCTTTGATTTATATTTACAAAACAGAAGATAACTGAGAAGTAATAAAATACATTGTCCAGGGCATTTTTAATGACCCTATTACTCCAAATTCCTAAGGAATGTTCAGACATATACTACAAATTGCATTGAAATATATGCATTAGAACAATTAATAAGGAACATCAGAAAGTCAAGAGATTTCAGAAAGTAGAAGCTTTATCCAGTAAACTTGTTAATACTTGAATTAGGTTGAAATTAATAGCAAACTGCCTGAGGTCTCCTGTGAGCTCTAAAATACAGTATTTAAAAGTAATCTGTTTCCTTGGCATTTATTTAAAATACCATGTGACTTTTCAGAATCTAGTTTGAAATACTTCATTAAAACACTTTTTAGATGAGTGGAAGTGAAAGGAGAGCCACTGACATTTTTATAGTTCTTTGAAATGTTAAACAGTTATCTGTTCCCTGTCTTTAACATCTACAAATGCAGACTGTGAGTGAAGAACAGATTCTCCTCTCTATGTGCATACACATATCAAGGAATTGCTAAACAGGTAACTTTCCTTCCGTTGTGTAACATAAATCACATGTTTGTCCTTAAGCTTCAAGCTTTACTTAGTCATTATTCTCTTGTTCCAAGCTTTTTTCAAGGTGAAAGAGGATCTGGACATTTGATGGCCATTAACATAGCGATGACAGTGCTGACTGGCAGGAAACTACAGCGTTGAAGTGAGGTTTATGGTGGTCTTGTGTCATTTTATGCAGCTAAAAGAAGTAAATAGGCAGATTCACCCTTGAGTTAGACTGGAAGAAATCAAAATGAAAAAAAAAATTCCTTTCAAAATCATTTGGGCTATCACTCCCACTGGCCAAACTCTTTTCAGACTGTTTGGGCAGAACAAAAGTTTGGGGAGGCTTTAGATGTCAGTTTTGGTGGGGTCCTTCTCCATTTACCTCAGTCAGAGGACACAATCAGGGTTTGCTTCCAGACACAAAACAAGGCACTTTCACAGAAACCTGAGCACAGTGCAGTGCAAAATCGCAGCCTCCCAGGGGAAGAAACCGCTCTTTGGATAACTGTGTATGGGTGGAGAGTGTGTCTTCTCAGAGGATTACACCTTTAAATGCCTTCTGTCCTGCGTCACTAACCTGGTCTCACTTTGTTGATCAGAACAGAGATGTTGCAAGGACATGGTCATTTCAGAATAGATTATTTTCTGGAAGGAGTGAAGGATGAATCATCCCATGAATCTATCCCATCCATACAGGAAAGTAGGTACAGGTTTGCTTTAATATACCATTGTGACAAGCCAGCTGTGGTCTAGACAAACACTTGTATAATGAACAGTATCTCTTTGGTTTCAGCCACTTGTACACCAGAACACCTTCTCTTTCAGATCAGTTTCCTTAGTCTCGGTTATCCCTTTTGTGCTTCCTTGCTGATGAAATGCATTAGAATGCATTAGAATTTACTTTGGTAAAGAAATTGAAAGAAACTGAGCAGATGCCATCCAGTAACTGAGTTATTTTAGTGGCAGTTAATCACTTATTTTGCTCATATTAGTTTTGGAGAGTATGTGAGTTAACTCTTTCACTCAAAGGTACTTTCTATAATAGAAGACCAAGATAAAGGATTATCAAATCTAAATGGAAGTCAGAGCATGTACAATTTCATAAGATCACCTTCCAAAATTTTAGGTTATCCTCCATTTTAGTATGTCTATATTGAATTTTGCCTGTGTATCATTACTGGGCTTCAGAATTTCTCAGTAAAGAACTGTGAATTTCCAGCAAGGTGTAAAGGACGTCACTGTTATCCTTAGTGATATGTCAGTAGTCAGCCAGAAAGAATAACATATCTATGTAAGTTGCTGCATTTCTGAGGGGGCACCAACCTTCCCTCAGTTTCTGTGCTCTTCACCTCAACATCACAGTCTGGTACGGAAGATTTTCAGAGCTCAGAAAACCAGCAGTTAGGTATTACATATCCCCAAGTCCTGCTAATATTTCATTAACTTGCAAAGCGTGGTAGTTGAATGAAAGAAAGAAAACATGTAAAGAAAGTTACCTGATTTACACTCAGTTTGGCAAATTCAAATGCAAAGAAACTTCCCAGGGGGAAAAAATAAAAAAAAAAAAGAGCAGGCCTGATAAGCTGTCCTTATGATTGGTGAGGAATATTATGTGTTTGTATTTGTTTAATTTCTGAGCTAAGCAGAAGCATACCTAAATGACCTAGTCATTGGTACCCAGTTCTAACATCTGAAGGCAGCTGGTCAATTAAATCAATGGTAAAGATTACCTCTGTAAAGCACTGTATTTCCAGAGTGGAACTAATGGGAAAGGAAATCATTGGCTTTCAATGAAGAGATGCGTAGGATTCCTCTTAATTACACTTCATTACCCAAGAGCAGTCCTTGTGAGTGATACAGAGCAAAACAATATGCAATCAATTTAATGTTTTATAACTAAAAAAATCACCATGGGATACAATGCATGCTAAGAGAACATAGCCTTACTGTTATCTTCTCACTTATATTTAATGATGACTGGCCCTTTAAATGATGAGATTTCCTTTCATTTATAAATGGATGTGCTTTGATAAGGGACTACTTAATCAGTGATCAACGACTGAATGCATTTTTAGCATTTTGGATAATGCAGTCCTAATCCCAGTCCTTCACAGAGTAGTTGAATGGTTGATATTTTTTCCTTATTGACCAAAGACAAAATCTGGTATAAACTAAATTTTGGAGTGGCCAGAAATACTATGTAGAGGCAAAAGAAAAAACAAAACCAAAACTCTTCAAGTTTTTTTTTTTCTAGTGAACATCATTTAGCTAAGAATTAAGTAGTTTTCTTAAAGATTTTTAATAATGTAAAAAGTAAGTTGATGGAGATGCAACAAGATAATTTTGAAAAAGAGAAGCAAAAGAAAACTATGTTTGGTTTTGTTTTGTTTTTTAATTTTCCATGCTTTTGTAGTTTTTCTTGATATAATTTTATAAATTAAACAGGAGCTTCACAAAACCTTTTGGTTGACTCTGTGAAGTTTTGGTCTCAACAGAATTTTTTTTTCTAATGGTAGGACAAATAATGGGAATTTTGCCATCAGACTAATGGGAGAGAGGCTGAGCCCTGTATTTGATTTGTATGTGCTTTTTGGGAAAAAGCCAGAATTGGACATCAGGTGCTTTATTCATTTGTGGACAATAAGACCTTTCACGGTTATATTAGATGAGCAACAACACCTAGGAGGAAATAAGCGTGTATAGTTCAAGCAGAAAACTCTTTCTATCTGCCTGAAGACCAGGAAGAAAATTACTCTATGGTTGCATTCTTCTAGTAGATGATTTCCTATAATGCCTTGTCATGCATGCAGCCATTTTCAGAGTCTGAATGGGCCTGATTTGATTTAGCAACTTTGATATTCATATGCCCCTAGATGGTCACTTTTACTCATAAATCACCCATGGATTTAGTGCAATCTGAAAATGACACACTATTACTTAAAAGTTTTTTTGTACCTTAGAAACAACTTGAAAAAAACGTTTATAACCTTGTCACTTATGAACCCAGGTTACAAAACCAAAACTGAGCAGAAGGACCTGATTAAAAAATTCCACTGATTTCAGTGAAGATTAAACCAAGATTCCAAAGAAGCCAGCACATACAATTTCATTACTTGAATTCTTTCCTACCACTTCTGATAGATGCCATTGGGGAGAAAGAGAAGTCCTCTAATGAGACCACAGATGTTGTGACTCTCATCTTGGGGCACTACAAATCTAATTTTAGTAAAACTTGTCTACCAATTTTCAAGAACCAGAACAGTAAGGAAGTGATAACATTTTTCTTAAGCAAATGGTTGGTTCAGAGATCTTTGCCGGCGTGGATACCATTAAAATCTTGACATTTACCAGACCTTGATATTTACCTTTATTGTTTTCTTTTCTGGTATTCCTATACAGAGAACACGAAATACTATGATAAATTTAACAAATGTTTGGTGAATGTCAACATTTTAACGATACCCTCTGTTTTCTGAAGTGGAAGGGATGGAGCTGTCACTTGTGAGGGTAGACAGGTTTGTTATCTGAGAGAGAAAAAGCCATTCTGAAGATATTTTTCACATGAAACAGTGCTAAACTAACAGCAAGGGACTGTCTTGGAAGTGTCAGTCCATTCTTAACTCACTCTGTAGTGCCTAGATACTGTCAGAGCACAGTGTAGGATATATGACACAAAAGTCTTCAAATAACATGCTGATGGGCTCAGCATAAGAAATGGGTGAGGCAGATACATATGTTATAATGCAACACCTCAGTGCAACAGTTTGGCGGGTGTATTTGTCACAGTTATATATATATATAAGGAATCTTGTCACTGTCCTAGAAAGTTTTCTTTCTGCTTGCTTAGCTCAAACTATTAATTTGCACCCTGCTTAAACATTCACAGAAACATAGACATACACGTATATGTATATGTACATGTATATGTATATTTATACATAACACACATTTTCTTTAAGAGCACCTCCCTAATACAATGTGGAACACCCAAGATTGTGCACTGAAAGACTTCATTGCAATAGCCAATGTCATGTTATTAGGTCTTGTCTGAAAAGAGTAGCCTGAGTGTGCATGTTGCACTGAGTACAATCAAGGGGCTTCCTTATGCAGATGTCAGGGATGTCAACTAGAAATCAGGTCTCCTCTCTCAAATGGAGGTCCCACTTATCAAAAGTAAGGTCCTACTCCTACATACGCATGCATGTCGCACGTGTGTGTGCAAACCCCTGGAAGAGACAAAAAAGTCCAGGGTCAGTGAGATGCCTCTTAGATAAGTAAGCCACAAACGATTGTGTTCCTAGTTGGTACCTGCAGCATTTTGCTCCTTTTTGATTTTTCTCTGAGGCAGTGCAGCTCCGTGGCAGATTTAATTTTTCTGAGCACCAAAACCTGGCAGCTTCACGACTAGACTCTTAGGAGTTGCAGGGGACTGGAAGATCAGGGACATGTTATGCCCTCTGAACATCCTCTTCTTACTTTTCCTTTACAAGAGCTATAAATCTTCCTCTTCATCTTGTGTTTCAATACCTCTTCTCACTGGTAAGATGGCAAAAGGCAGTAAGACAAGCACTTTAGGATAAGTTTCCCATCACTCTTAAGGGTGGATTCCTTGAACAGAGGAATTTTGAATTGCCACAGTGGAATTACACTCTTCATCTCAATGGTCACTGCCTCCTTCATTGCTGACAGTGTAGGTCTAGAATCCCTGAAGAAGTAATCAGACCCCAAGTAATCATGACCTCTTATCTTTCATTGCCAGTGCCTCTCCTAATCACTCTGGGAGCAGAATTAGAGACAGCAGTAAAGGTTTATCAGCTATGGAGTCATTATCTTCCTGTTTTCTTTCATGGTCATACTTATTAGTTAGGGAGAACTCCATTGAAAAAACAGTGCATTTACTTAGACATAAAAGTGATGAGAATCTGGCTTCATATGTTCTATTTACTCAGAAAAGCATTAAACTCTCCCCAGGCACAAAGCTGGGCCAAGCTATGTGGTCCTGGCAAGGCACCACCGTAGAATAAGGAGGGCTAAAATCTGGCTCTAAAAATTTAATCCCAAGGAGTAATTTGATTAGTTTTAAATGTGGCTTCATTTTCAATTATTTTTCTCAGCATGCTCTCCTGTTGCCTCCATCCGGAACATGAGCTGTGCCATTATGTGCCTGCGCCTGGCCGGAGAAACACACAGACCGCTGCTAGGCAGGGGGTAACAAACTCCCCTCTCTCTGCGTATATGGCACCCGATAAAGGTACCCTCATACTCCCTGGGGCCTCAAGGGACCATGGTTTAGTGGAGATACAGAATAATGCATGAGCAGTCAAGGAATAATCTGCAAAGGCTGTCTGTGGCTTTGACTGCACAATGCAGTGCAGGGATGGTTAGAGACCCCAGCTTGGCTTCTCACAGCACACCACAAGCAGAGCCACAGAGAGCTACTGGCTCAGGTCCTAGAAACAATATAAATGCTTCAGTCACATAGCAGCCAGGGCATTGCTTGCTGCTCGGGAACTTGCTCACTCAGTGCAGTCATTACCTTACTACGCTGTAGTTTGTGTGACAATCATGTTCTATATGATAGAATAAAAAAAGGGATGCTGCCAATTTTCTCCTTATTGTCCTTATCAGTGTCTTAGGGTGACAACATGAACTTCTGCAGGCACTTGCAGTCACTAGGAAGAAACTGGGAATGCTCAGAACTTTTCCAAAACTCAGAACTTAATGTAAAACTCAAATAGAAATGTGTTTACATTTTGACACTCAAAGTAGTAAATATTTGATAACTTTATGGTCCTTAACTCCTCAAACATCAGCAAAAAATGGTTCAGTCTGCAAAGTGGGAATATTAGTGATTTTTCCCTTTTCAGAGTTCTGTTAGATCAGTAATAGTGTGTAAGGTGATGTTTTATACATATAATAAAAAATCAGGACATACATGTAGAATAATCCAGTCCAATTAAATATTTGAATTTTCAAGTTCTAAAAGCAGATTAAGGAAAGTAATACAATGTTTCTTCAGAAAACTACATAAATATTAGTGGGATTTTGATGACCATCTTTAAATAAATTTGCTACTTGAGGATAATGCCTGAAGTTCTAGAAGATAAAAAGGCACAAGAAATACATAAGACAAATTCATACCCTGCCTGACTCAGAACTAGGTAGACAATGTAAGTAAATTGATTTTTTAAAAAAAATACTTCACAAAAAGACTCCGCAAGATGTCCCAGAAAGCCAATATAGTAATATTAAGTTGTCTATCATAATTTTACAGCTATTGAGTTGCAAACACTTAACTGCATTAATTCACTCAAATATCACATTGATCTTCACAGAAACTAGTCAAAGATGAACTACGTACCACTGCATTGCAACACCAAAGTATAATTATTGAACCGTCCCCCAGTAAACAGTAATTCTACTGTATGGTATGATTTTTGCATTTGACTATGAAGTCCTTTAGCACCACTTCATTCAGAGTAGCACAGCAGTGTAATCTGAAGACTGGCATCCACCCTTCCAGTAATCCACCAACCAGATACAGTGTCTAGTCAAGATGACTTGGCAGCTGGTGTGGGATTTTGATCAAGAGTTTAGAGTGATGGAAAAACACAGCACATTTTTAACAGATTGAAATCAAAGAATCATCAACAATAGACTGGAGTTTTATCAGAACCCCACAGTAATCAGCTTTATCAATGTTCTGGAAGACCAGAAAAAAATCATAGTCTTTGCTGTCAATGATACTTAAGAATGTTCTAAACCAGAAAAATGACTGATGCAGGGAAAATCACTTCTAGGTTAGACAGATGAGCAAACACTAAGTGCTACAACACAACTAAATGTAAAGGAATACATCCAGGAACACAATGTGTAAGCCATATTTGTAGAACAGGGGGAATTTATTTCAGGCATTCTAAAAAGCATTTAGGAACCACAGTAGATAATCAACAGTACATGAGTGCTTAGCAGGGTGCTGCATCCAAAAGATACAATACAGTCCCTGGAAGAATAAACAGAAGAATTTCTGTAGGCAACCAGTCTGCAGGAAAGCAGAAGGGATTTATATTGTCTGTATTTGGCACTGATGCTTCATGTTTGGAAGTTTATGCTGAAATATGGTGTTCACAATTAATCAGGGATGTTGATAAATTGGAGAGGGTTCAGAGAAAATCAGTGAGAATTATTACAGGATTGGAAACCAAGCCTTTAAATTCCAAGATATCCATGTAGATAGTTCATGAGAGAGGTTAAGGGATAACTTGATCAGTCTTTAAGTAACAGGAAAGAAAACCTTGATAACAAAATAATCATAGAATCATAGAACATGTTGAGTTGGAAGGGAATCTCCAAGGATCATCAAGTCCAACTCCTGTACCTTTACAGGGAACCCCAAGAGTCACACCATGTGCCTGAGAGTATTGTCCAAATGCTTCTTGAACTCAGTCAGGCTTGGTGCTGTGACCACTGCCCTGGGGAGCCTGTTCCAGTGCTAAATCACCCTCTGGGTAAAAAACCTTTTCCTGATATCTAACATAAACCTCCCCTGATTCAGCTTCCTGCTGTTACCCCGAGTCCTGTCATTGGTCACAGGAGTGAAGAGATCGGTACCTGCCCCTTCCCTTCCCCTCATGAGGAAGCCATAGACTGCAATGAGGTCACCCCAATATACAACAATATAACAATGTTCAGGACTAGAAGTAAAAGTCAGAAACAGAGTAGAAATTCAGTTGACATTTCTGCTAATCACTGAAACAATTTAATGTTAAAGTGTTAAGCTCTCAAATTTGGAAATGTTAACAATAGGCTTGGACATTACTCTAAAAGAGTTTCTTTGTTTAACCAAGACAAGAATTAACTCAGGAAGGGTCTGTATTGCATAAGAGGTCAGGCTATTTGATTTTAAACCGTCTTTTCAATTTTCACAGTCTAAAAATAAGTTATGAGCAAGATGTTGAAGCCAAAGGAGACCATGGATTCCAAAAGGCAGCATAGTCTAAAATTTCAAACATAAGTGCTCCTTAACTAAAGATTTGAGACTTTAGAGGACAACCATACTCCTTGCTATCCTCTTTCTCTCCACAGCTGACTCACAATGTGTACTGACCTACACATTTCTTTAACACTAAGAGATAAGACTATAAACACTGCATGCACATGCATTGCCCTGGTGATTCACATTCAGTTCATAATCCCCACAGGATATAAGCTTCAGGTCATACTGCCGCCATGTAACAGGGTTCTCAGACCTAAATATAGCACTTTGCACTGGTCTTTTTTGAATGTCATGTTACAGATTTCAGTTGTGTGTCACCTTGATTGCAGTTTCACCCGGACCACAGTTTCTTAGTCTGCTTACAAGAACAACATGTAGGAATGGGCCAAATGGAGATATATCACATCCTTTGCCTCTTTGAAGTATGCACTGGAGGTGCAAAAATATTCCACAAGACATTGTTTCAATTTGATTTGTTCTTGATAAATCCATTCTTGCTCTGTCTTACCACTGCAGCCTCTCTGCACTGGAAAGCTCTTTCCATTCAGGGTACAGAAATTGTCTGTTGGTTTCTAGGTCCCTTTCTCACCTATTCCTCAATCTCCTCTTTTTAAAAGTATGCATTATGTCTGTTTTCTTGTATGCTTCTGGAAATCACCCAGCCTTTCAGAATATTAATCACTACTAAGCAACTGCTCATCCTAATCCCTTAAATATTCCAAGGGTATATTTCAGCAAAGCTAATGACTGCAAACACACTAATGGTATCTAAGTACTATTTGACCTGATCTTTGGCTATTTGGTCAGAGTTCTTGTCCTCTCATTAACTTCTGTTAACTGTATTAGAGGTGCATCAGAATTTCATTCTTTTTTAAGATTAAAAAAAGAAAAAATCTGAATGTTTCTGCTTAGACAAGAGATTTTATTTTCCTCTGTTTCTCATAAAGGAACTGTATTTATAGAAATTTTGTGTTGCTCCTTATATCCATTACTAGTTGTAATTAATTTTCTTTCTTAGTCTTTCTGGTCTTGTGTATGCATGCCCATGTATTTTTTATACTTAGCATCCAGCACCTTGTTTCTGTTTATTTGATTTTCATGTCATTCAAGAGCTCCTGATGTTGCATTCTGATGTTTTACTACAATCACTCTATTTTCTTCACATTATGATAGATAGTTTTCTGGTTGGCTTTTTGTGTTTCTCCCCTAGAAACTTCCAACTCTTTGCATTGTGTTCAAATTCCTCCCAATGAGAACTTGCCAAAATTTTTTCTGGGTTTACTGAAGTTCACTGCTATTATCTGACTGTTATCATGATGAATGTAAATCCTCAGACTATCACTGCATCCAGTCTTCCATGGGATGCAAGCCACTGATCTGTCACATCAAGCCACCATTGGCACATCTCAACCCGTGTTTCTCCCAGAAGTTCCCTTCCTGGATGCAGTTCTCTGCTAACACACATGTTCCCCCACCCCCACCTCTTCCTTTCCTGTACCTTACCAGCATAGCCCACAGATATCATCTACATGGTCTAAACACCCACCACTTCAGCTAAATGAGGGACTGTATCTGCATTAGCTATTACCAAGAGGAATTTATTAAATTCTGGAAGAGCAGCCACTAGGTGGAATCTAATACATCCTGCCAGCATGTTAAGCTCTCTCCCTTTGATCCCTTTCTTCTTACATGGTGGCATTTAGAATGGCTTTATGCGTAATGAAAGTCTACTTTTACAACCTTTGATAGACAACTATTTGAAAAGTCTGTTCTCAACAATGGAAATATATTTGCTGAACTGCAGCTGCTGTGGGTTATCTCTGAGAATCTATTTCAGTCCTAAAACGAACCAATATTAACTCCCTTTTGCTGTCTTTAAATGCAGTACTGCGCTTCCTAGGGCTCAGTTGCCCAGGCATGCCTGATGAAGTGACTGAAATCTGAAGTACAGAAGCCAAAAAAAAAAGTATGTCACAGACTAGTAATTTTGCTTGGTGTGTTTGCATCCTGACAAGTTTAAATCTCCTGCCATATAAGGGAGAACACAGTAACAATGGCTGAAGAAGGGGGAGGGTCTGCATATGAAATGAGTGAAAAAACCTCAATGATTTCTTTAAAAAAATCCTTCTCCTGCCTGAGACATTGGGGGGAGGGAGTAAAACACATGATGGGGATGGGACACAGCTGGAAGGCTTTGAAAGTCCAGATTGATTTGAACATTTTTTTTTGCCTTGAAAGTGGGGGGGAAAAAAAAAAAGTGCCCCTTTAAGTTCTACTGACGTAGTTCTACTGGGGATGGCAACTAACTGCACCCTGTGGTTTGCATTACTTTTTTATGTGTTCCTGTTTTTATGGAGTGCTAAATGGCTTAATTACATTTTACTGGTTTATTCTGCTCATTTGCTCATAACCTCGTTAATCTGGCACACATCATTTTCTTCCCAAAATGGAGAACACACAATGATTTTTATGTAATAATATCTCTAGGTATATGCAACTGTCTGACTGGTATAATGTGGTTTAATTCACTATTTATTAGTAAATTATCAACTCTGCATAAAGGGGCAAATTATCAATAAAAAGCATAATCTTTAGCAGCACATAAGGATGCCAAGTGATTTAAGTACTCGGAGGTGCTGGTGGAGTGGAAAGGACGCATTGTTAAGTCTATTTAACTATCTCTATCTTACTTTTACATGAGAAGATTGCTAGTGTTTACCCAGATACTCTTATAGGCCTTAACTGCATACCTTGCAAGCTTGATCCCCCTAATATTAGGCCCAAAGCAGACATTGTGGGGTGTCTGGCTTCTTGCTAAATAAAAAGCAGAGGCACAGGGATTATAAAGCCCTCTAATCACACTTGTCACTGTGAGGTAGGTTTTATAAAGCAGAAGAATATTTTCTGACATGTCCAAGCTGATACATCTTTAGGTTTTGGTGCTGCAGGTAAAGGAAATCTGACTATTTTCAGCTTATTTTGGCTTATTTTGAGTGAGAGGTGCAACAATGAATCAGACTGAAAGGTCCAGTCTCAGAGACCAAATAAAAAATCAGGAGGTTTGAGGATGAATTTCGATAGGTTCTGCCACTACCCCCACCCCATTTTCCTCAGCATTTATTTATTAAATAATAGTGTCCATTAAATAAATAACTATTTAAACCAAGTGGAAAAAGGATCTTGGTGTCTGTGTATTTCAAATAAGTGGTCTTGAGTATAGACAAAAGCATTTCTTTAAATTTAAATGTTGAAGAGAAGGGATGTTCTGTTACGTCTCCGCTTTCACCTTTGAGAAATCTTCCTGTAGTAAAGATGTTGTGAAAACATACTGCCCATTTCTGTCAATAGGAAAATTCAGTGAGACTTCTCTGGAAGTAAAACAGTATCCAGCAAGGGCTTTAGACTTCACTGGAGGTACTCTGTTGGAGTTTTAACTGATGGCTGTCCTACCTATGTTCCTCTATTTTGCAGCAGGATGGCCTGCAGTTTACAAGTCTATACAACATATGAACAGGGCTTTCACATCAAGCTGTATGATCAAATGCAGTAATTTAAAGACAATGCTGATGGCTTAACAACTCCTAAAAACATTCTATGTACTACTGTTACATATAGCCCTCAAGGTAGCTACAAGTAGAAGTAATAGGAAAATTCCCTCCACACAGTCCTGCCCTTTTCCTTATCGTTTTTTTGGCTGCAGTGAGCCAGCAGTACACAGGAAGGCAGTGCTTACCTGAAACAGCTGCCATGGATACTTGAAATTGAAACTGGAGATCATCCAGAAGACGTGGGGGTCAGGGCAGAGAGGAGCAGGATGGGCAGCAGATTTTCAAACATGAGTGAGGGCAAAAGGACTAGCCATTACACTAAAGAAGCAGGCCTTCTGTTTCAGGGATCTGTCAAAAACTCAACTTATTTGTATGAGTCACCACAAAAAGCCCACTAAGCTGAGAGTTCCTTTAAACAAGTCATTGAATCTCAAGTAACAGGTTGACATTGCATGATTCAAGAGGCAGACACTACAATAATGAAAAAAAGTGATCCACTACAGATTTGAAAGACATGCATCACTCTTTTCAAGCTAAATTGTGGGGTTTTTTTCTGATCGCTAAATTGATTTCTTCTGTTTGTTTTTTTTTCTTCAGCTATATTATTCCCCGATTTTTTTGTTCTTTGATGCCATAAAACTCAGTTTCACATTTTTCTTTAACCTTATTATGTCAGAATGAAGCCTGATTATTTTTTTTCTTATTTCCTGCATTGCTTGTTAGCTAACGTCCCAATCCTGCAAACACATTTGCACAATATAGCTCCAACTTCCTGACCTATCAGTGAGCTAAACATCCCATGTGAAAAGACAGAAAGACTTTGTTCTGCTTAGTTTGCCCATCCATCTTGTAGATCATTCTATATTCTTTTCACAAAGATGGCTCTAAAATAGTAACCATGCATATCGAGTCGGTTATTTTCTATGACAGTTTATCTAAAGCAATAACAATCATAGATGGTTGTCCTCACCGGCTTGAAAAGTTGCCTTTAGCTTTCACACAGAGTAACTTCAACTGATAAATTATTTAGAAATAAAAGGGAAAAGGAATAGGGAAAACAATGTAATTAGATGGCTTTATGGCCTTATCTCTTCTTTTTTAAAAGCTAGAAATCCTCCAATTTGAATTCATTACACGTGGTCAAATAGAAAAGTAACTTTTTTCTCGTATTTTTTGTTTATTAAAATATTTAATACAAATCAAAGGAATTGCAATCATTCATAATTTAAAACTAAAGCCCACCACATTTTTGTTACTGCAGGAGCTAGTTTTCCTGCAAGAGTACTCTTGTACAACCAAAACTTCCCAACAACTCCAGGCATAGAGTAGTCTAAAAAAAAACCGGGAATAAAAATTTAAAGGCTCAACACAAGAACAACTAAGTTGGTCAGATAAAAAGTTTATCTAGTGCAGGATCCCATTTCGGATAGTGGACAACACTAATTGCCTGAAGAGTAGTATAAGGACAGGGAAGCATGTGGTGATACCATCATAGGCTACTCTCTCTGTTGTTCAGAGCCTTTGTATTTAACAGTCCTTGACAAATCTCTCTCTGATGAACTTGCACAGTTGTCCCTTGGACTGATGTAAAATTTTGTTTTGAATCTGCCATCTGACAACGCAAGTTGGTGCCTTGTGCTGGAAGACTCAGTGAACAGCTGATCCCTATTTATGCCCCTTATGATTTAATAGACCTCTGAGATATCTTTCTTCAGTCATCCTTCTTCCAAGACAGTGAAGACAGCACAGAAAAGGAAAGGAAGAAGAAATGGAATGTTACTTCCATGCAAAGTGGCTGCAAATTACTGCCATTCCAGTTAAGAAGCCTTTTGTACAATTTCCAGCTGGTCATCCCACTACTGTCAGTGTTTAGAATCTTGTACTATGCTTTATTTAACCCTGGGAATGAACCTGAAGCTACAAAAGTATCAAAGTGTTACTAAAAAGCAAAAAGAAACACATTTACACCCTTGTTTGTTATAAAAAAAGTTTGAGAATGTAAGTTAAGTGTGCCCTACCACAATCTATATTCTTCTCGCCTACTCAAGGAATACTAAGAACCTATCTTTTTAACCTAGTCTGACAGTATGAAAGGGCTGAACACAAAGATTAACCCCTTCCATGCAGACACCATCACAGTGAGACATGTTCATTACAGAAGCTCAGTTCAGTACTGTTCTCTGATCATACAACAAGTTGGGGAAAAGTCCGTGGTGGGTCCTAGCCTCCTGGTTTGCCTCCTGAAAGTGCCTCTGGAGCAGACACAGCACGAGAGCATGACGGCCCTTCCAACACATATGTTGACAGGGAACTTAAAAATATTACTGACATCACAACTGAGTCCAGGCAACAGATTTGTGTGATGTATGCGTTCCCCAAAACCAGAACTCTGTTTTCTTTTGTGAGCCAAACTCATCCTATCTATAACTCCAGTTTTGCCAGCAGAGTTAGATCCCAGGATGAACTGAGCAACTTCTGATCAGCAGTTTTACAGTCTTCGGAAAGGCAGATGTATTATCTTTAGGCACAAACAAAACAAAACAAACAAATTCCTTGCTCAGTTTGTGCATTGTGAGTAATAATTATTATTTCACATGTGCCCTGATACTTTAGGATTATCAACTTAATTAACTTAATATAAATAGAATAAGCAATTGGTTCAAGTCCCGTTGGAGATAGCCCCTGGCTCTATGAGGGATCCCCAAAAGGAAGCCTGGCAAGAGGAAAAAGTCAGCCCTAACAGCCACCTGCTTTGGATCTGACATGAGTAGATGGACAGAGGCTTTTAGTCTCTTTCAGGATGCTACCCTGCACAGTGGGGTATTAAAAACAGCAGCTGTGGTGTCAACATGGTTCTTTGGAATGTTTTCAAGCCTGTTTCTTCTCTGCAGAACAGGTACATTTCAGAAGCTATAGGTTAATTTCAAGAACGTGTATTGTACAGAATGTTTCCTCTATACTATATACACTTACAATAGGATATTATTTTCACATACATTATGACAAAGTACAAGCTGCAGATGTGCTGTGCTTTTTTCAAAACAAAACATCCTCTCATGTGTGCAACACTGTCAATGTGGGTGCATCCAAAGCCCTCAGAACAGCAAATACCACGGTCACCTTTCTGGGGTTGAGGAATATGTTTCCTTGCAAGCAGTCATTGGCACAGTTAGAGAGAAGTGGATTTTAAACAAGATGCAACTAATGCCATTTTCCATACTGGCCTGTTGCAAATGTCTCTACCAGACTAGTGGCTGCCATATTTAAGGACAATTCTCTGTGATTTCCTGGTCTGTGGCAGCCTTGGGAAGTCTGGTCCTTTGATTGCCCTTACCCTCTGAGCAAGCTTGAGTGGCTGAGAGGTCCTCAACCCTCTGCCTGACAGATACCTGCTTTTACTATTCATTGACCAACAAACTGTGGCCAAAGGCAGGCAGGAAAAAAGATACCCTGTCATTTCTAGCAGTGTATGCACCTCAGTGTCTGAGAGAGATGGGTAAGACAGGATGCAAAATGGAGCGCAGTTGAATGGACAGAAGCTGGACCTTTCTGTTTGGCACTGTAGGGCAAAGACAGGTGAAAATTCAGTACTGCCAAAGGAAATTTGGGATTCTTTCTACTCTGCCGTTCCATCCAAGGCTGAAAGGTTATAAGCCCTGTAGGCTGAAACATATGACAATACTTGCATAAGACCCTGTGAAATCAGCCAGACATATTTCTCAGCATTTTACAGGACAGAAAGATAGAGATGTATAGGCACATATGTAGAGAATGTAGAGGTTGACCAGGAGGNGGAGATGTATAGGCACATAGTCACTGTAACACCAGCAATTTTCTTAAATCCATCTGCTTACATTAAATGGTATTTTTTATTTTTATTTTTGAAAACTTCTTCACATCAAACAAGAAATAAGGGTGACTGAGAGCCTTATGTAGAAGCCAGGGCCTTGTAGTGTGACTGAATATGCAAGCACATGCAGACCTTCCATGCAGATGTCTGTGCCTGTGTGTGCAAAAGAGATGTGTACATGTTAGTTGCAGCACAGACACCTGCCCATTTGTGAATCATGTGAATCTTTGGTCTTTTGAGCCCACATAATGTCAGTACATAATTTCCTTCACACAAATGTTTGCAATTTAATTACAGAAGTCTGAGCCTTGGTATTTTGGGAGTGAGGGATATACCAGCCACAGATGTACCAATAATGGAGAAGGCAGCAAAACAGGAGACAGGGAAAACACACAGCAGCTTTCAAGATTTTGGCTTTAAGAGATCTTCTACAACATCTTTCTAGTCCTGTATGAAGAAGCTGACAACCATAATAAAAGTGGATTTTAATTGCTCTGTTCACTGCTTTTTAGTAGGATGGCAATTTACTTTGTGTGCTGACTAAATGAAGTCTGAATTGATAGGTGCCCTGACAGAAATTGCCGAGATACTAGATCATTCTGTGCAAATATAGGTATTCAAAATTAGATCAGGACATTTTTGTCACTTGCTTTATCTCAAGTTGCTAGGACAGTGTTAACAAAGGGTTTTGAAATTCTCTCTGCAGCAGAGAATCTAAATCACAGAACAGTATTTTATTTTCCTTAAATGAACAATTAATATTAGTCAGCCAAGAGAGCAACATGGCACAGCTCTTGCAAACTCTCTCTCCCCTACTCCTTTGCTTTACGCACAACATGCACACTAATGTACAAACACAGCTATAGAGGAGACCCACATGCATGGCTATGAACACACCACATGCTGTTCTCGTCCTGTTGGAGCATCCTTCCCCAGGCAAATGTGAGAAGCGAGTACAGCACCAAGGTCTTCACTGCCAGTATCCCTCCTCCACCAGCTGGGCAGAGTGAGAGCAGGGGTGGAGGGGACAGGGAGGCTGGTCCTCATCTCCCCAGCAACAAACCTGTCACTTGGCTGACATTGCACTTGAGTGGCCTGCCGGGACGAAGAGGAGCCTGTCCCCTCTCTGCGGGCGCTCGTTGATCACCACTGCTCCACTGATCTGGTGTCTCACTTTGCTGGTGGGATATTGAAAATTAAAATGGCAGCAAACTCTTCTAAGTAAACTGAATTAAGTAGCAGGCAGGAGCGCCTTGGAGCGGCTTCCTGTGATCAGAGCATTTAGCTGGCATCACCGCCGATAAGGAAACGCAGGCAGCACTGCTTTTTATTCTCCCTTTATGGGGTTGATCTTATTACAGAAAACAAATTTACCAAGCATGAATTATCGCTAAAATTCTTAATGCTTTGGTGGAGAAGAAAGTCAGATGCAGATGCTAGTAAATACACACGGCTGCGGGTGAGGATACCTCTCCTTGGCACACTGTGTTCTCCCAACTTTTGGCTGTGAGCTGCTGTGAGATTTATTTCAAAAGACTGGCTGCAGAAAAAGGATCAATTAATCTGCTAAGCGAGTTTTTGAATCCATTCTCAATGCTGCAGATAGCCAGAGACCCCCTCACTGTGCTTGGTAATTACCCCAATATTTCCTGCATGCTTGTTTAAACGGCTTACACTTTGGGCTGCCTGTGAAGCACAGCTCTCCCTCTGCCGATCTGAGGCGGGGGAGAAAGGCAGCTCGCCTTATCGCTCCACTTCACTCCATCTGCAGCCAGCGGGAGGGCTGTCTAATCGCCATCCCTGGGACAGGGGACGAGCAGGCTGGGGGACGCAGATAGATGTGACACCAAAGGAGACTGGGACTTTCCTACCGCGCTGGTGCCACAGAAAGCTCATCATGCTCTTGCTGTTTCAAAGGCGAACGAGGAGCCCCTTTAAACCGGAGGCCTGTCCCTTAATTATACAAATGCAGCGATCAAAGTTATTATCTGTCCTTACAAAGGCCGAAGCTTTAATTGAATGGTGTGTTGCTACCTTTGAGAGAAAGTGTTCAATCCTCCTGGAGAGCAAAGTGGCAGGAGGGGGGGAAATGGAAAAAAAGAGAGCGAGCAAGAGGAAAAGAGCAAGAGGAGAGAGATGGTATTTAACAAGCAGGCCTCTTTATATGGAAATCTAATGAATACAGTTGATAAAAAAAGGGAAAGACAAAAGTTGTGAAGTTTCAAGCTGTGAAAGAACTTCAAAGCATATTCAAATGTCACATTGATTTTTCTTCAAATCTCTAAGTAGTAAGTTTTTCAAAAGAGGAATATGATCCCCTATTTTATCCACTAGTGTTTTATCTACAAAAGGAGGAGAAAAAGCACAGTGTTTTCTTTTTGCATGATATAATCCCTATATTGAAAGTCTTTTTTTTTTTTTTTTTTTTCATAACCAAAGTTTTCTTCCATGTCTTTGAAAATGGTGACATCTTCACCATATTTATGTACTGTAGATTAAACTCTGAAGAATTTCAGGTCTGAGATCCCGCTCTACCTGAGATAAGTGGGGGTGAGCCATACCATGGTGGGATCTTATTATAACAGTACTCCAACCCAATGATAATAAGACAATACTTCTTTCCCTGGAAGGAAACCATGGGACACCTCTGGGAGCAATCTTAAAAGACACACGAACCAACAAGGCTTTGTATCATGGTGATAATATGTCAGCAAAGTAGCATATTAAAATTATGTTCATTATTAAGGCAGGGACATAACCCAACATGAACAATTTAGTTCTAAATCAAAATTGACAGTATGACTATGTATCAACTTCAACAGCCAACAATCTATATAGTCCCAAGGAAGTACTCATTTTATGCCCCAAAAAACTGATTACCAGATGTTTTAAAAGTCCACTTCTTTCCATGATTGCTTGGTATAAATTCCAGATATCACCTCTAAAAAGCAGAGCATAATTAATGGAAAAATATTGCTAGAGGGCACAAAAATAATTTTATAATAAATTCTGAATATTTACAGCTCTTCTTACAGCCTGAGCTCCTACAGTAATGCAAAGGAGATGCTTATGCAGCACACACATTATAGACATTACTCTGCAAACACGCAAACACCAAAGGGAAAGGAATTAAAAGAAAATTATATGTATTGTAATTCAAGAAATTGTGATTTCTAAACTGATTTCAAAATTTTTCAGTGAATGATTTCATAGCCTTCCAAAGATAGCTTTCAATCAGAGAAGCTACTTCAGACTTTGAGGTTGCTCTAGGAGCCCACTGCATATCAAAAAAATTCTGCTGAAGACAATATAATTATAATACTGGAAGAAAAATGAGATAAAAAGAAGGACCAAACTGGATCACAATGGTTGTAACTTTGTTCTGTGATGCACTTTGCAGTTCTGGAAATAAGTGTGAACCTTGGCTGCCTCCTGACCTTGCAGGGGCTACATCTCCTTGCAGACTGGAGAGAAACCTGGGTGTGAAAAGCATAAGGAGGGCTGACTCAAGATAATCAAGGCATTAGGACTGCACGCCTGCTTCAGGTGACTCACACAAATTGTTATACTTTGCAAAAGAAACTGAAGTCTTTGACTGAGGAGGTGTTTTGTTTTTTGTTTTTTTTTGTTTTTTTTTCTGTTCTAAACATTTAGCCCTCTTATTGAGAAATCACAGAAATGGAACACATTCTCTTCTTTACCACGTCCAGTTCTGTTGCATGTGGATTTCAGTGCTAATACTATTAAACTCAGGCAAAACACACTCAGATTTCTGTGGACGGTGGCCCAGCGTTTGGATTTCTTACTTAGAGATTTGTATTTGGTCATCAGCCAGTTCTGTCCTGGCTCAAACCAGGACAGGAAAGGTGCCTCAATTGGCTGTGTAAGACTGCTTCTTTGTGGAGGAATCCTAAACCAAGGTGATATAGGAAGAGAGTCTCAACTATACCTCTGATGAGACTCCATAGCTGTTGTATTGTGTGGAATGGCAGGCAGGTGTAAAATATAGCAGTGCTATGTCAAAGTACTTGTGAAACAAGGGTTTCTTCAGCCAGAGGAAAGCTGTAAGAATCTGCCTTTCAATTAGTATTTTGAACAGTAAAATATACTGTTGTAGAATAGTTTTAGTAAGAAAAACCTGTGGATACATCTCTAGTTAAGCTGATAAGAATTTTTTTCAAAGACTTCAGTAACATTGCTAACATGCCCAGGTGGAGTCTTTCACTCCTGCTGACATCTCTGAAGTCAAAATAGCCATAGTTAAAATTCCTGCTGTAGGAACAGTGCTGGTGTTGGCTCTGGGGCAGCCTTCCAGGATTGCTTGAGGAAAACTTTTGGTGCAGTCAGTCTTTGCAAGAATCACTTCTTTCCCAAGCCCTTGCAATAGGAATAAAGCAGGCCTTCAGCTATATCCTCCTGGGTCAACTGTAGAACACAGATACAGTTCTTCCACACAGGCATTCCAGTATATTTTCTATGGGGCTTAAACTCTATGTAATGCAAATGACATATGCAAGCAGCCTGAGCCAAGGCTGAATGTGTGATGTCTGTAAAAGACAAAATTAATTTTAGGAGTGAGATTTTACAGATGTACCCATGATGACTGGTCCTCTGGACATGGATCTAGCAGGACAGGATGGATGGAAACACGGTGAATGAGATCTAAAGAGGGGAAATCCAAGTAGGCACCACAATGACACAGCAGAAAAGAAACAAATAATTTATCTTTCCCTGTCCAAAGCATTCAGGTGAATGACTAATTCATTTGAAGCTGTAAGTCCTTTTTGGCTTTTTATACAACTCTCAGCAGCTTTTTGCTGATTGTGTGATCCTCTCTCTGTGACTACTTTCACTATCTCTGTCCCTGTAACTTGCTCATGCAAAACTAATTGGTGAGTTTTTCTCAACAGGTGGTTCAAACCCCAGGCATACCGGTTAAATTTCTAACACAATTGGAGATAAGATGTGAATAACAATAAGTGTAATTCTTCATCTCTATATTAAAATATCAATTTGTCTTGCTCCCGCTTTGCAATACAAATACCTGATTCTTAAGAAAACAGAAATATGCCCTTCTTGTGGCACATTTTCAGTTACCTATGAGATAATTCACATGAACTTCACAGGGAGCGGTTTGTTTGATAGTTAAATTCTGCTGATAGAATATTTACCCAAAGTAGAGCAGGATGCACTAAATTTCTTATGATTACTGGCTGAGATAAAGGATTCTTTGGAGACCATGGGGAAGAAGGGGTTGCCACCAGACCAAAAGACCATTACAAATCTTAACTCATGACTCATTTGCCAGGTGTATTTCCTTCACCGTGCCTGTTGTAATATAAGCACATTGCATTTTAAAGTAAAATAAAAATCTTATCAATCATGACAGAAATTACTACTGCAGGTTTGGACACCTGATGGGGTAAACTTCTTCCCTGCTGCCTCCCCAGACATTGGCTCCTGTTAGTGTTGGTAGCCTTCACTTACATTATCCAGCTTAGTAATAACAACCCCCCTCCAATGAATCCCTCTTTTGGAGACTCCTTTCCAGAATCTTTTTAAAAAATCCAGGAAAGTTTGAGCCATACAGTTACAAATTTTTCTAGACTGGAATTTCCTACACAATTACAGCTGTTTTTCTTCCAAAGATTTCTCTCCCTCTAGAGAGCCATAATTTACCCGTGGGAGAAGCCATGGTTTGATCAAAAATTATAATTATCTAATACTTGGACTATAGTCAGATTGCTAGTAGAGTTCCTTAAGCTGAGATTCAGCTCATCAGGCTGCAATTCTTGAAATTGATCTTTTATTCAGTTAAAAAAGAATAATAACTTTTATTTTAAGTACAGGCATCAGACTGGATTTTTCCTCTTAAAGGGAGCAGCTGCAATTTTTAATGATTTATTGCCAGCATCTTCCCTGTTTCGCACTTTATTTCTCTCAGAACCCCCTGATGAATACCATCTGGTTCAAGTGATTTACTGTGCTTGCATTTCATGAGCTGCTCTGCGACATCCCAAATTAAGACAAGGAAAATATAGTCTGAGTTTCAGGAAAATCTTTCTGACAGATCTATTAGACTATGGAGTAATCTTTCAGTGGGAGTCTCATTGTCTGAGACATTTATAGCAAGACTGGACAAAGCATTGGTAAAATATACTGCAGGGGACAATTTTGCATTAGCAGAGGATAGTCTAGATATATGGCTCTGAAATAGAGCCAGTCAGAAAAAATTTTAAGGGAACCATATTCTGTCAGAAAATACAGTTCTGACCAAACTAAAAATACTTTGCTAAAATGTGTTGATTTTTCTTAATATTATCTCAAGGAGAAAAAAAGAGGGGGAATATTTTAATCTCAAAGTATCATATTACATTTTTTTTCTCGATAAAAACTTTATTTTTTTTTTCTGTAAAACGTTTATTTATCCCATTTCTGTACTACTTTCTGAAATAGAAAGAAAAATAAATGCAAAATATTTCCAATAACTCAAATTATTATTATTTCTTCCAGAATTGTACTTCCTAGAGAAATATTGAAAAGCTCAGTTTTGTTCCAGTCAAAAATGAAAGCAAATAAAAATTTTTCTACAGCTTCACCACTGAAAATTGCCTTTCAACACACTTCTGAAATTTTTCTGTGGCAAATGTCACACCTTTATGTTTCACATTTACGACACGTTTCTCTGCATTTGCCCTTTCCTTATGTCATTTCAATGCTTAGTGCCTCAGTTCCTTCCAGATTAAAAGGAGAATAAGAATGTGCATTTTGCTCTGAGAAGCAGAACTGAAAGATACTTCATAACAGCTTATATTTTTACTAGTGAATATCTTTCTCATTCCCTGTGGCTTGGCTTCTTTATTGTCCTCAAGTTGCTTTGCAGTTGAGCTCTGCTTCCATTGATATGCCTTATTCTTCCAGTTATAATATAATTGGAAACCTTAATCACAGTTGAAAATCACTCTAAAGGCAGACATGGAGAAGCAGTCCAACTCTGAGATGGATTAGATATTTTTTCTGAAACTCGGCTGGTCACAAATGTTCCTGGAAATCTTTCTGCCTAACTCAAGAGTAGGAGACAAAATACAAGTTCCTTTTATAAACAAATCAAATTTCAAAAGTGTCGAAGTCTCATATGTATTTTTGATGTCCTGGGGTCTGGCCAGTGCTTAATAGCTTTGAAAATTACTGTCCTTAGAAGTAGAAAATGTCTACATTTGAAGAGCACCAGTCACTTCCTTTTTCTAAGAGAAGCAGCTTTCTGAAAGTGTTTTGTTACTCCTTATTAAGTCCTCTCCTACTTTAATGACTATTTGAGGCCAAATATCCTCCACAACCTAAAACAAGAATCTGCAAAAAGCAAATATGCCTGGACTCCCACTTACATTACTCCCACAGTGAGTTTCTTTTCCTTTTCTCACAAAATTTTTCTCATGCCACCAAGAATATTATCTCTTGCTACTGGTGACAAATTATCTTTGCTGTCTTTAATGAGCCCTGGATGCTTCCCACACATATCTTGCCTCCTTGGAGAGGATCTGAAAGGTTTTCTTCTTGCTTTGTGGGATCCATCTGTGTTCCCACAGAGGACTGGAAGTGTGAAGCATGCCCGTGCCCATCTGCAGAAGCAAATCTATAGGCAACTGTTGCAGTTAAGCGATGTCTTAGCGACTATATAAAGGTAAAGTTGCTAAAGTCCCCTAGGCTACCATGCATAGTTTCATGGATCTTCACCTGCCCCTAAGCTTTAACATAGTGGAAAAGTAGACGTAAACTGGGCATCTTCTGGCACTGCCTCATAAGTGTGAGTAACTCTTTTGCTCCATATCAAGAGACACATGTTTTTAACACGGTATGGAGAAAGAAGGTGTTCAGTGGCCCTATTTGACTGCTTTTTAACAAAGAGAAAACTGAGAAATAGCTACCTAGTAGCTCCCACAGCCTTGAGAAAGAAACTCTCTTAAACCCAAGCTACAGCACAGAAAAGGGAAGGAGATCTCTGGGTTCTTTTACAGGCAATAACTTTGAATAATGATGTCCCATGCTTCATTTGGTGGGAAGTGAAAGAAAAAGGAAAGACCCAGATAGCTGGAAAGAAGTAGGAAATGTGACTGAAATTTTCTGAAATATTTCTTGTCATAATGTGAATAGCCACACCAGTCTGCAGGGAAATGTATCAGATCCTTCCGTAATGTCTTCTGTATCACTCAAGTCAGAAGGACTTAACTGTACTTAATGTAAATCCACTGCTCCCACATATTCTCAACACTCCCCTGGACTGTTTTAGGCAATAATTGAATTCACTGCATTGGTTTTTTTCTCTGTATTTTGCACATAGGGGAGAGGTGAAACACATCATTGATATGTGAATACAAATACATTGTGCTTGTATATATACATATAAACCTTGTGCATAAACACAGCAAAGATCCCTTGCTGGGAAAAGAGCAATCCTTTCTGATGGCTCTCTGCCCCCAGAAGGGAGCTGTGTCTTCCCAGCTGCCAGTCAGCCTCTACGTAACCTGTCCTTATCAAACATTTGATACTGTTCTACAGAAGACCTTTATCTCTAAATTAGAGAGGCATGGATTTGATAGATGGACCACTCAGTGGATAAGGAATTGGCTGGATTAAAAGAGTTATGGTCAATGGTTTGATGTCCGGGTGGAGATCAGTGATGAGTGGCATTCCTCAGGGGTTGGTATTGAGACTGGTGCTCTTTAACATCTTTGTCAGTGACCTGGATGATGGGATCAAGTGCACCCTGAGCAAGTTTGCTGATGACACTAAGCTGTGTGGTAAGTTCACATGTTGGAGGGAAGGGATGCCATCCAGAGAACCTTGATAGCCTTGAGAGGTGGGCCCATGCCAATTGCCAAGGGCAAAGTCCTGCACATGGGTCATTGCAATCCCATGCATAATTACAGGCTGGGTGAAGAATCGATTGAGAACAGCCCCAAGGAGTAGGACTTCGGCATGTTGGTTGATGAAAAGATCAACATGAGCCGGCAGCATGAGCTTGCAGACTTGGAAAACCAATGGTATCCTGGGCTGCATCAAAAGAAACATGGCCAGCATGTTGAGGGAGGGGATTCTCCCCCTCTACTCCACTCCTGTGAAACCTCGCCTGGAGTACTGTGTCCAGTTCTGGAATCCCCAGCATAAGAAGGGCATGGAGCTGTTGGAGTGAGTCTAGAGGAGGGCCATGAAGATGATCAGGGGGCTGGAGCACCTCTCCTATGAAGACAGGTTGAGGGAGTTGAGGTTGTTCAGCCTGGAGAAGACAATGATCCAGGGAGACCTTAGAGCACCCTTCCAGTACCTGAAGGGGGCCTACAAGAAAGATGAAGAGGGATTTTTTACGAAGGCATGGAGTGATAGGATAAGGGGGAATAGTTTTAAACTGAAAGAGGGTAGATTTAGACTAGATATTAAGAAATTCTTTCTTGTGAGGGTGGTGAGACACTGAAACAAGTTGCCCAGAGAAGCTGTGGCTGCCCCCTCTCTGGCAGTGTTCAAGGCCAGGTTGGATGGGGCTTTGAGCAACCTGGTCTGGTGAGAGGCGTCCCTGCCCACAGCAGGGGGTTTGGAACAAGGTGATCTTTAAGGTCCCTTCCAACCCAAACCATTCTGTGCTTCTGTGATTCTTTAGGTGACCTGCAACATGTTTACTTCCTGCAGCAGTGTTCATTTCAGTTGTTGGGTATTTTTCTTTCAGCTTTAAAACGATGTTCAGTTACCACACTGAAAGGGATTTTGTCAGTAAGGGATACAGAAAGTCTCTCCCACAGAGGCTGGGATGAGGCTGTTCAAGGGACCACTGCCATTTCAAGGGTGTGCTGTGCAGGGAAGACTTTAACTTACATTTCCACATCACATTCAGTCCTGTGATGGTGGAACAGTGAACCTGATGCAGAGAGTTGTCTTGGATATTGCCTTATGCTTCAGTTTTAACATCAGAATTAAGCAAATAATAACAAAAAAATCTAGTCAAGAATAAATCTATAAATTTCTTCTAGCACAAATAGTGCAGTTTGCCCATCATGAAATATCTGTTCATATCTATGGTAAAAATACAGTGGCATTAATCTGCTCATTTCAATCTCTTAATTCATATCCAATATTTGATAATTAGCTTTAACTACTCCTAAGATGTTACTTTTGCTCGTGTCCATCTACACACTAAAATACCTGGAATTTAGCAGCAAACCTGAAAGAGATTGATCTTCTCAGGACAGGACTAATTTCCTCTGCTGGACACACATTTCCACTGCTCTATGGGAGGTAAAGTGTTTCAGATTCCAGTATCCTTGCACAGTATTTCAATTCTCAGTTAATATAAAGAATTCTTTTTTAATGGACACTAAGTACACATACATACACACATTCAAATTTATTGTGCAGAATATGGTAGAAAAAGGACCACAATACTTTCAGATTAAGTATCATCATATACTGAAATAACAATTAACAAAGTGAGCAGGTATACAAGTAGCACTTGAGCAAGAGAGGAGTAATTGAAAGTATGTCCTAGAATTTTAGTCAATGGATCAGGAAACATACTCTTATTTCACCTTTGATTTAAAAACTATACATGAAATCACTTGCCACTCTACTTGTGCAAAAGCAAAATTGAGGTAAACGTTATCAATTTCATTGAATCTGCATTAGGAAGGCCAAGTCTCATGTGAAAACAGTGTTGAAGTATAATTGACCATGTTACCTTTTCGCTTAAGGGGCTAAGTTATTGCCAGATCAAAGAGGTCAAGTTTTAAATAACAGTGGTTATTTCAGATCCATTAAAGTTAAAAGCAGTTATAATGCAACTTAATGTCTTTGACTGTTTTATTTACATTTTATTCCTAGCATGTAACACCTTATGAAAAGGTTACAGAAAAAGAGCCACCTAAAGGCAAAAAGGAATTTCATTATGATCTCACTTTGTTATTTAGTGTTAGATGTTTAGATTCTAACACTCTCATGTACATTATTGTCTTAGTCTATAAATACTTCAACTAATTTTGACTGTAATATGTCTTTGCCTCCATAAAATCAAGAGGATGGGAATCCGACTTTTAAATTCTGCAGGAAAAAAGCACAACAGTTTATTCTGGATCAGATCTACTAATTGATGTTTTTCTATCCCACAGGGAACAAAAGAAAATATTTCTAATTCTTTGGTGAGCAGATAGCTGACTCAATGAGTGGACACACTGTCAGTAAAGCATTATCTCTGGACACATACCACTTACCATAAAAAGAATATTTTATTAGCAAGCCAAAATATTCATATTTCATTGCCACTGTACAGGAGAAGTGAAAATCAAAGGAAAACATTGCAACGTACCTGCAACTAGCCACTGTATTCACTAATTGTCTATAATGGAAACAGAAAATGCAGTTCTCAACAAGTAGTATGCATGAGGCTGAGGGAGCTGGGCCTGTTCAGCTTCAGGAAGAGGTGACTGAAAGGAGACCTTATTAATGTGTATAAATACCTAAAGGTTGGGTGTCAAGAGGATGGAGAAAGCCTTTTTTTGGTGGTGCCAACCAGTAAAACAAGAGGCAATGGGCAGAAACTGAGGCACAGGAATTTCCACCTGAACATGAGGAAGGACTTCTTTATGGTGCGAGTTCCTGCACACTGGAACAGGTTGCCCAGAGAGGTTGTGGAGTCTCCCTCACTGGAGATATTCAAGACTCGTCTGGATGCAGTCCTGTGCCATGTGCTCTAGGATGATCCTGCTTAGGCAGGGAGGTTGGACCAGATGACCCACTGTGATCCCTTCCAAACTTCCCGATACTGTGATTCTGATTCTGTGATTCTATGATAATTCTCCCCACTTCCCGTGCCTGGAATTCCAACAAAATTCTGTGAAGTTTCTACCAGAATAAGTAAGGGAAACCCAAAGTCAAAACAACTCCATTATGTATCTTCTACTGCTGAAGTCAATTAATTTGTCATGGCAGCACACAAGTAACCTTATTTGTTTTATTTATGAGTTATTTGTCTCAGGTCTCATGTTCTAATAGGAACTTAGGCCAATATCTCTAAATACATGGTTTCTTGAAAGTGAATGTTAGTGCTCCTGAGAGATACTGCAATTTGTTTTCTCACTCCAGGTCACAGGACTATCAAGCGAGTTTCTATTTTCCGTTTTCTGGGCAAGCAGGTCAGGGGCTCCCCTGTAAGACTGATTGAACTAGACAAAAGTGGTTCATTCTCTCGTCTGGATAAAAATTTGTGTATGAGAATCATAGTGTAAAAAGCTAACATTAGTCCAAATAGTCTTGGGAGGGGTGGGAGAGCTAGAATGTTACCTGCTTACAAGAACATTTTCATTACTATAAATCTGTAGTTTCATCTACACAGAAATATGATAAAGTGGCTATTGGAATATTTTTATGCCCCATCCAGATTCATTATATTCTTTTAAAATGCAACATTAAAACTGGTGCATTAACTGAGGTCATTACAGTACTGCTATCTGATAATTTTGGTGCTTATGCTAATTAAAATTATGACATTATAAAAGAATAAACCCATCTCATGAAACTCAAAGGCTCAGAACCAAAATGGGCATTCCTGATTGCTTGAGGAGAGTTTTTGGGTAGTGGGAATTACATGTCCATGGCTGCATGCTCCTGCCATCTCCCCAGCGCTGGGCTGTCCTTGCTGACCTGTAGGCAGTGTAAGCCCACGGGCACAGATACTTTTTGCCTCAGGGAGAGTCATCTAGGTGCAAGTGTAAACACATATGCAGAAGCTGGTGTCCCAGGCAATAGAGAAAAGTTGGCCACTAAATATCTGCTGGTTTACCTTTTCAGGGGAAGGACTGTCTTTAACAAAGTCACTTGTTTCTTGATTTCTGCATTCTCTATCAGTAGACAGTGGTAAAACTCTGTAGACCGTGTCAGATCAGTTGGCTTTCCTGTGACCAGTCCATTAGAAGATTTTTCCATGTGCCACAGTCCTCTATTGCTACCAGAATTCAACAAGAGTTCACACAAAACCTCATGTTAAATTTGATTTTTTTTTTAAAATTCCAAAGTGAGCCTTTTTAGTATGCAAAATTACTTTTGCTCCTTGAAGCTCAGTTGACAAAAAAGCCAAATCTGATACGGCTTTAACATTTGTAAAAAAACTTTTTTGAAACACTTTGACATATTGCTGTTTCAAAATATGCTAAAGTTTATTATGAAATTAGATTTATATATTAAGTGATCTGACTGGCTGTAAAAATTTAATAGGTAGGTATTTATGATAAAATCATCAAGTAAGTAAGACAGAATTAGCCTCAACTTCTTAGCTTTACAGAGAAAATAACTTCATTAAGGAATTCATTTTTTAAAGCTTCACAGACAGAAAAACAAATATGAAAAGGAAAAAGACTCATTAGTTTTTAAATGTATTTTCTTCATGAGAAATTACTGAAGCAGAACATGAACCAGTCTGTTGCTAGTTTCATGAAAGAAATAATGAAAATGTAGTTCAAACCTAACTTTTCAAACACATAATGTTGTATTCCTTCTTTGATAAACTGTATCAAGAACATAAAAACTATATTGGTCACGATTATAAGAGATTATATTATTTTACAGCTTCGTACAAAGAAAAGTGCTATGGTGTTTCAGAGCAGACTAGAGAGTACACACAGAAATGATGGAATTTCAAAAAAATAATTGATTTTCATGGAGTTGAATAAAATTTGATGGCTGAGATCAGAAACATAATTCAGCATGTGTCAGAACTTCATAATTTGGATTATAAGTATAATCACGACTTCCTTGGAGGACAGGTCTAGATGAGTTCCTGATAACTGCTTAAGCAAACTTGAGTAAGACAGCAAGTAGATTTACTTAAATTAAGAGAGAACCACATACTCTAATATGATGCCTAACTGATGCCGCTCTATATTAAGCAGTGCAGAGTGTTGGGAATTTTTCTGGGTGATTTTATTTGCTTGTTTTTCAGCAACACATCTAATCTGATATAAATATTGCTGTGGATGCCTTACAGCTTGCGTATAGGGAACATTTTCCCACCAGCTACAGAGCAAATACCTTTTATTCCCTTAAATCTATGTCAGTATGATTCCTCCAGATGGACTCCAACCCTGTATAACCAAGAGTGGGTCTGAAGTGATAACCTTGATTATAAAGCTCTGTTTCATAACCAACTCTTAAGTCACCCACACTCAAGAATTAAATATTTTTATTACAGAAGGCATTAGTGGTTATGGGTCAGAGAAAAGGATGAGATCCATAAGGAGTCACAAGTCATTTCAAGACAAAAATACAGATGGTGGACTCATAAGTCTTCTGTGCAGTAACAGATATTAAGAAAAAGCAAAGGAAAATACTGTTACGGTGGATAAGGTTATAGGATGCAGAGAAGACTAGAAAAGAGAGAAATATAAGACTAAAAACTAGTAAGCTCTCATTTTGATAGTCAGAAAAGAATAACTCAGGAACAGTGGGTGGATTGATATGCCTCATTAACATGAGAACATTGTGGCACTGAACTGAAATTTTAATCCTTCAGCTGTGGGAGAGATGGTGGTTGACTAGAAGAGAGGAGGAGAAACCAGGCAAGGGCTCCATGGAAGCAGGGTAGCTTAGCACATCATTTGTATTAGAATCTTCTGACTGAATATTGGGGTGCCTGTAGGCTTTCAGACCACAAAATCTCCAAGTTCCTATATTGGGGACACACCCCAGCTGTGTCTGGACTCTGCACTGGATCAAGACCCTGGCATGGATCCAATCACCCTACCACTGAGGAAAGGTGGCAAAGCCATTGAAAAGATACCTGGCTACATACCCCAAAAACAGCCCCAAGGCATGTTATTAGGCATCTTACTTTGAACAAGAAGGGGACCAGGACTCTGTAGTAAGCTGTGTTTCTTGCCAGCCACTCTCTGTGTTCCCCAAGACAGTAGGAAGTCAAAAAATTAACTGGTTGAGAAAGCAGCTCAACTTCTGATCTTTGGTTTACCTTGGCTTGCATCCAAGATTCTCAAAGGAAAAATGATATCTTAAAACTTTAATTCATAGGGTGTGCAGTATTCTCAAATATATTCTGTAAAGGAGGTAATGTCAATATCAACAAAATTTAGAAGAACTCTGAGTAGAAATTTGTCTGTTCTTTTGAAATAAACAATATTACCCAATATAAGTGTTTCTCTTGCCAATTTCTAATTGAAACATGCCCTAAGAGTGTGAATTTTAGGCCCTTTTGAAATGAGATGACAAGGTTAATCTTCATACAAGTTCCCATTAAATGATAACATTCCATTTGTTTGTTTGTTTGCAAACTGCATTTGGTATTATCTGTCAAACCTCAATTAAACATACTTTGGTATCATAAAAAAAGCATGCATATGCACCAACTAAGCAGAAGAGTTAATTAGCTGAAATATGCCAGCTCCATACCAAGGGAACTATGAATATTCATTGGCTCAGTTACACAACAGGTAATCAACTATTCCATTTATGGAATTATGTCAATAGTGCCATCAGTTACCATGTATTTTCTCAGAAAGCAATTTTTAAAAAACATTCTGAGCTCACAGTTCAGGTCTTTTGAGAAGTAGCCACATACATACCTACAATATATATGTATTTAGAAATATTTATATACATATCTGAAATTATTCTGGAGCTTCTGACTACCAGTACACATTTAAAAATGTGAGAGTGCATGTCCTTCTCAAACCATCAATGTCATGCGCTAGGTGGGGTTCAGCACATAGAAACTGGACTTGGCAGATCATACTGAATGCTGTTCATAAACTCGGGAGTCAAAGCTGTGAGTACACAACACCTCCCTCCACCATATTTTGTACAGGCCCATGGGACACTTAGGCAATTGAACTCAATGCATGCTGAGTCAGTATTTGTGAGAAAAGAAGCTCCTTCAGTCTAAAAGGGGAGTAGGAAAGTAGAGCAGAACAGAGAGAAAACCAGTTCCAATGCAGGAGTTAAGAACTGTCTGAGTTTTAAAAACAAATTCAAATTTTTCTTTGCTTGTGGCCAGTCTATATAGATAGATCATATGTCTTTCTTCACCCTTCATTTCATGGAGTTATGATCTAAAAGTACCTGCATCATTCTACAGTTCTGCTGAAACTTGTCATCATTTACTCTTGTATACCACCACTTATGTTTGTTGCGGTATGTGTGAAAATGAGCACAGAATGTGACAGAGAATGAGTCCCTACATCTCCTTAAAGCTCATACATATTTCTTTGACATTTTCCCATGATAACCATTAGTTTAATCCTAATCAAAGCACTAGTGATTAAAAAGTAAGTTGCTTGTAAGGAGATGCCTTGTGTCACTGAGCTGTTCTTACCAGACAACTACTTGTAGATGTTGGGGATCCAGGCGAGGCAATGTGTTGGGGATCCAGGTGAAGCTAGGCAATGTAATCTCAAACTAGCAGCAAGCTGCCCCGGAGTGATGGGTGCACAGAGCCAGCCTCCCTTCCCAGCACTCAATGTTCTCGCTGGTATTGTAGGTTGAGCAGTCTTCAACATCCACCACACAGAGTACATCCTGCTCTCTCCTCTGGTGCTCAGGCACTGAGGTACCCTGGTGCCCCCAGCCCTGTCTTTTAAGGTCCTTAGTCTTGTTAAGTAATTAGCCTTATTATTACAAAACAATTAACACCTGAGTGTAATGGTCAGTGGGGCTGCTCTATCAATCAACAATCAGTTAGCTCTCTGATCAACCTCTACACTACTGAAAGGCATCTGAAAATTCCCAGTGGTGGCCAGTGTATATCCTCCTGGGGGCATCTGCAACACAACTTCAGGACCATGGGAAAAGGGAACATAGAGAAAAGCAGAATCTGTGCTAGAAGCAGAACAAGTAACATCCAAAGGGCTCATGGTTGTGGGCAAAAATGACCTGGCAAAACCAACCCCTGGTCTATATGTCAACACCACCCCTACTGGATTGTTAGCTCTCACATAGATATACAAGTATTTATTCCTGTTTCTTCTACATATTAAGGTCACTTGTCTCCTTAAATTCTGAACAGGTACATAGTCAAATTGTGAGTATCAATTTTCATACTTATCATTATACCATAAATGCAGAGTTATTAGCATTTGTTTTATAAAGTCTTTATCATGGACCACAGAGAGAAATGTTAGTGGATCTCTCTAAGCTGCAAAAATAGGAGTTCTCAGGAAAGATGTAAGTCAGGATAACTAGTATGTTCCCTAAGGATATAATATAAACATTCTATGACTTAAGGGTTCTTTCCTGTTTGTTTGAAAATTAGTGAAACTCAAAGTATGCATAGTATTTCCTTTAATGTCGGGAATAATTGTGTTTCAAATAATTCTTTTACATTACGGCAATCAGGCTCTTAAACCAGTTACGATTTCTCAAGTCTTAAGGAACAGTAAACAAATAGCATGTAATTATGCGATTGAAAATACTATGGTATATATGGAAGCATAAATAATGGCCCAGAAGGAAGTTTTAATTCTAGCAGTATTTAATTTTTGAGACATTGTTGTGTATGGACAGGTCAGAGTGAGACGGCTGCGTGGCATTTCACAGGATTCAGAAAAATCAAGCAGCTCCCCTGGCCCTGTTCCTCCTTCACACTGCCTGTCACTGAATTGCTACTTCACAGAATCACAGTCTGGCTGAGGTTGAAGGGACCTCTGAAGGTCATTTAGTCCACCCCTCCTGCTCAAGCCAGGCCACCTGGAGGATGTCTTCGGAATACCTCTAAGGATGGACACTTGCTACATGGCTGCTTGCCAGTTGGGCTAAAGGCACAACAGACAACTGTGTAATACAATTGAAATCTTATATGTGGATCAACACTGTCAGAAAATGAGAGCCATAAATATTTCACACTAGCAAACAAATGGAGAGAAATGGCAATCAGTTCTATTGCTGCTGCTCAGTACAGAGGGGTCTAGTGAATACTGGCACTTCTGCTCATCTCCCTTAGATTTACATAATTTACCCCTTGTAAATCCACACTCCATGCTCAGTCTTTCATAGTCCCTCGGATCCTTGCATCCAGCTTAATTTTTCTCTTCTTTTTCAATATGCTGTTTCCTTGCTCTGAGTATACTCTGACTTTTTTTACAGTCAGACATAAGTTAGTCATGCAGACTTTGTCATGCCCGCTTACCACTGGCTTCTGGCTTTCTTTTTTCATAGTTGTGCAGTCTTCTTTTCTTTTTGGGTGCTATTTCATCTTCCTATTTCCTTAGTCCCAGCATTTCCTTGATACCCTGCATGATTCCTGCTCACCTTCTCATACCATTATTCTAATGTGCTTTTCCCCCCCTATTCTAATTACTGTCTTGATTAAATTTTGTGTGTTCTACACAAACACCCATACTCAACAAAAAACTGGTCCTATCATAGTTTCTCTTCCTACCTCCTTTTGCTTGAATGCAATATCTGATCCCTTTTTTCTACCATCTTCTGTGATACTTTGTTCTTAAAAAGATCTCCATCCCAGAGCTAGAACAGGTGCAGCATTTTCAAGAAAAAATTTCTGAAGTGCAAACTTTCAAAAGCTTATAAACTTGTAAAGCTTGTCCTGTACCACAGTTCTTGATGCCTTCAGTTGTGCTGACATAACTCATTCTTAAGCTACCGTTCAACCAGATCACCGAAGCCTCCAAAACAGAAATGTTTGGATGATTTGACATTTTCCCCAAGATATTCAGAGAAATACGACCAACATGGAAAATTTCAATCTCTGTATTGAAGAAATTAAAGCTTAAAAGCAGATAAGAATGTTTTCTTATAGTGCACAGTGTTGGACAGCCTTAAATAAAAATCCCCACGACACCTAGTAAGACAAGGCACGATTTATAAAGTCTTCTCTTTTCCATTCATTCATCAGGAAATATAGAGTTGAATGGTACAATTATTATTGTTAGAGATTAGTGAAACAAGGAACATCTACAGCTTGCATGGTCTGTTGCCACTCAAGGAGTAGCATGAGACCTGTTCCTTTTACAAATATGTATGTTTTGAAGTACGTGCTTGATCTCAAATGGTGAGGAAGAGATTCTATGCATTTTCTGCTTTCTTGTTTACACTGAGGAAAATATCATCAAAGTAGAATACAAGCTCTAAGAATTTGTATTGGGAGGTATTCTGCTTGCCTACCCAAGAAAAATGAATTGTGCAGAATGCTCATGATGGTGTTTGACCTAGACAAAACCCCTTAAAATATTACTGAGAAAAATAAAAAGGACTTTGAAGACAGGAACATATCACTGCTGTTTGATCTTACCAAATGGACCATGTAAGCAATGATTAAAATGCAATTTTTCAAAAAGAAAAGATGCAACAATAATTGTTTTTTTGCCAGGATACAAAAAGCCCTTAAAGACATGAGATAATCCACTGACATGGATGGGAATGTGAAGTATTTGTTTCCTTACCTTGGCAGATGAACAGACTAATCAGTGTATACATCTACCTGTTCTCAAATGCAGATGAATGTTAACTTTAGCATCAGTTTCGGAAGAGCTAAAAACCCAGCGAAATTGGTCATTGGCAGCGATGATATTCTTGTGATGCTTGTGTTTTCATTGAAACATCTAAAAAACTTCTTAATGGATAAGCAAAACCAAAAGAAGAATATATACTGTCAATTTAATAGAAAGAGATACTGTTGACCAGTCAAGGAATATAAAGAAATATGAATTCTCTAATATTAATTTATATGGGACAGATAAATTATAGTGGATTTTTTTTTAGTATAAAAAAGAACAAATAAAAGAAAACCCACTCACCAAAAAAAATCCTAGTAACTAACTCACTTCCCCTCTGTCTCCAAACTCCCACACACATGATGGTATTTTCCAATTCCTTGTAACCAGGTGTTCTAATTTGAACAGGAGCAGTAATTTTCACTCAGTAATTTTGTATTTTAAAGACTCATTTAACACTGTATGTACATTTGCAATGAACATCCCACTCATCTGCCGTGTAAGTTACAGAACAGAAGTCATTCACTGTGTGGTAGATTCCTATTTTCTAAGTTTTATCCCAATTTCTTTGTAAACTAGTATGGTACTTCATACCTGTATTTAAAACAAAGCTGAATTGTGATGAAATTTGATACATAACAGCAAGATGCTTTGCATACTTCCTCTTTCATGTAGTTTCTAGCTTTGGGTTCTCCACAATCACCTACATGTTCATCCTATCAACGGTTTCTCCTCAATTCTCTTTTATCAAGGCTTCTTCCATAGCTATTCATCTTAATTTTCCACTCAACTCTTGTGTCTTTACTCTAGCAGCCACTATTTGCCTCTCCTGTTGACATTGATGTAGACAAAAAGCCTTCCTTTCTATTTGGGTTTGGGTGTGTGCAGCAGGTGTGTGATAGTGTGTGTGTATGCATACATGCATAGACTCTTGCCTGACTCACTGAGCCCTTTTAGAAATACATGAAGGATCTTTAAAAAAAACAGTGACATACCATAAAAGTATTTTATTTAAAATATTTTAATCTGTTGGCAGTCTTATCCAGATGATCTTGTTTGTCAAATGGCATATAGATAGCCCTGTGCTGAAAATACATTCACACGGAATGAGATGCTATAATCTGAAAATCTGTTGTAAGAAAGACAACTGGATCAAAGCAGGATTAAAATTTCTAATAGACAGATAAGACTAGCATAGTTAGATCACCAAATAGTTTCTCATTCTTTTTCTGTGTAGTGAAGCATAATATTCTTTTCTTTTGTTTTTCCTTCAGAGACCCCTTTGCTATTATGACAGTATTTAAAAAATACATCTTTAGTGCCGCCTTCAAAATTGGTGAAAAAGAAGACTAATACACAGAGATCTGAGAATAGACATAAACAATCTGTTCGATACTGTGAGAACTGTAGTTCAGTAGATGCATTTAGAGAAGCATTTGTATAATAAAAAGCCATCCTACCCATGTAGTACTGGCATCACAGTATGAATGTGAAGTAAAGAACCTACATTCAAGAGGAAATACTGTTAATGAGGAAGAACATGCTTTCTCGCTGAGTTAAAAGTTGACTCTCCCATTACAGACTATAACAAATGTGCTGAAATTAATCCCAAGTAATGCTTCTCTGTGACTATTACACTCATTTAATTCATCCTTTCTGTCAGGTCTTTTCCTCCTATTAGGAATAATTAATAACTCACATATAATTTCACACTGCTTACCTTTTCTATAAGGTTGACTGATCTGCATATCAGCTTCTAACTAAAATGCTTACACTGTTGAAGGGAAAGAAAAATAAATTTCCTTCAACTGCACAGTGACTTGTTTACAAACCAAATATATTCCTAATTAAATCCTTACAGTGAAAAATATATTTTAATAGGGAAAGTTGTAAAATAAACTTGAATTTGAACCATGTAAGTACACCTGGAACTTAATACAGGGTCTGGAATGGTATGTATAGAACATAATGTAGTCCTATAGAGGGCTGAGTCAAAAAAGAGCTATAGGCATATGTGCACTTACAGCTGTATATAAGTCCAATTTTGTTTTGTTTTTATTTTAATGCATTTCCTAGTTAAAGGAAGTGGAAGGATCCTTTTGGAAAAGCTTGCCTCTAAATTATACTACCTCAAAATTATAAATGGTATCAAAGGAGGAGCTGGACAATAGCTCACTGCCAAATTTTTGTCCCCAGTCAGAATTGCCAATGAAGTATACTCAATTTTGGGATGTGACTTTAGTGGTATGCAGAAATAACCCAACTGTAAGAAGGATTTCAGAATATATTTCCTGCTAAAAATTTTTCATATTGGATTAATTCCAAATGCTTGATTCAAAAAATCTGAATGTTGAAAAAATTAGGTTGGGTCCAGGTGCTGATTATTCACTTTTAGGAATGCTGGAATAGCAGATTTTGTTTGTCCAGTAGGGACACTAAGCTGAGATGTAGGGCTGAAGGCCTGGCACTGCTGGTGTACAGTTGGTCCCTCCTGTACGATGGGGTTATTAGGTGGAAGAAAGGTACAGGCAGTGTTGTGACCTATTGGTTCACACTGACTGTACAATACTGTTCAGATACAAAGTAAGTGGACACAAAGAGACAGAAAAAGTATAGTAGGTAACATTTATACTAATCAGTGTATATCTCAACTGAGACTGAAATGTGGATGAGCTCTAATATCAACAGGTGACCCTGTAGGTATTTTGCTATGTTGTTACGGGCACTATTCACAGGGAAGTATTGTTTAAAGTAAGATTTCTGGAGAGAAAGAAAAAAGTTTAATACATCGAGGACAATACACTCAAAACCTGTGGAAAATACAGAATATGTCCTAAACATCAATTTCATAAAATGTGAATAAGAATTCTATTTTCAATTAGTAGAACACAATTCATATAAATGTTCTGGCAAAAAGACACATTTCCTGGTAAGGAAAATTAATACAGACTCTGTATATGGGTAAATGTGCTTCCAGAAGCAGGAGCACCTTAATTGATTCTGACCCACTTGGAAAACTCATCTTTGTATTAAGTTATTTTTATTGATCATGAAAAGCACTCTGAAGCTGTTTTTCTGCTCTCATTCATGTCAGTGCATTGCCATTCAATTCGGCAGAGTTGAACAGAGAACAGAATTGAGCCCCCAATGCCCAATCCAGGAAGAGGGAGACTTACAACTCATCCATCAATATGACATTTCCTATCCTCAGTCATATGAATATGGTTCTGATTGTAACTCTAGGCAGAAAAGAACTTGAAGAGAATATTTTTAGTTATGTTTGTCTGATGCTTGAGATAACTTTACAAAAAAATGATATATTTACAACTAGACATAAATTCAGGCTAGATCATGAATCAGTTTTACCAGACCCTGGATACAGGATTTTGGTACACAACCTTCCTGCATCTTTCACCTATGAAGTTCATTGAAAAAAAATAATTCTGGATTATTTTGTTGGTCTGATATGAATCCCCTGCTGCAGGGTATTTCTTTTCAGAAAGTGAATATTTTCCCAGGTAAGTGAGCAGATGCATTGCAGTGATATTTTTAAATCTAGATACAAAGCATACTGTAGTATGTGTGAAGCCATCCTTACATGACTAGCTAGAGACAGCAATTTTCAACATTATATTTTTATAGCAGTTGTAACTATAAAAGCTACATAAGGATGTAGCTTGCTTCAGACACATATATAGGCATAGGCTTTTTGGTATTAGCATGCTGAGGCTGCAAAAGCTGGTGTTGATGTTGAAAGGCAGCATCCTGCTCTCACCTTACCCTGGGCCGATTACTCCTCTGCCTCCCTGTTTCTCATGCCACACAAAGAATCAAAGTGAGCAACTGGCTTGGGTCAAAGCTAACACAGAAAAAAGAGAAAAATAGCCTTAATCCAAAGCAGTTCCTCAGCCTAATTCTCAACAAAGGCTCAGGAGTGTTTGTCTGACACAGAGGAAGCATGGAGCAACACCAGCCATGGGTTCAGTGGCAGTGTCGTGTCTGCTGGCCCAAAGTGCGTGTGCATCACTTGCCCCAGTAACAACAGAAGGCACGTACCCCTTTCTATTTCCATCCATTGTGACTATGTCAAAACCTTCCAAATGGGAAGTGAGTAATTTAAAGCATGTAATGGTCTTTCCAAGTCTGCAAACCAAAAAACCAACAAAGAAATGTGAACTGTTTCTGGTCATCATCATGATGTACTGCTTGAAACCCAAGAGCACAAAAATAACAATAATAATAATAATAATAGCTTATATGATGTATTTCAGAAGTAACTTGAAGATATATTTCAATCCTGTGTGTCATGGAGAATCACAATGTACGCAGTATAACTACAGTTTTGATTTTCTGCTCACTCACAACATAGCAATAGCATTATTATCCCAGAGTATAAGAACTACAGAAAATTTAAAAATTCTGCCAGCAATTTTGGAGGCGCAGAGAAGGTGGAAAACAGGGAAATGGGAAGATATGGATGCCTGTTGTTCTTTAAATGTCTCTGTGGTAAAATACCCCATGATTTTTCTTGATAAGTAATGTTATCCCTCTGTGTTTAAATTCTTTCTCGTGCCCTCTAACCATTTCTTATGACCGCATCTGTTCTTTGCCAATGCCTCTTCAAAACTAACCTCCTCCTTCTGTTCTCCAGACAGCTCCATGCCTCCTGCAGCTTGTGTATCACACAAGGATCTCCTTTCTGAGTCCTCCCAACAGTCTGTGAGCTCCCGTCCTCACAATGCCCCTCTTAACTTTAGTTCATCTCGTTTTATCACCCTCTTTTTAGAAACTAAAGTTAATCAGGGTCTACCCCTACACTTTTCTCAAATACTTTTGTCTCTCCATCTTCTGAACTCCTCACCCACCCCATCTCAGTGAGCCACTCAGCCACTCCAAGGTGGTGATGGAAAGTGTCCAGGGCTGCCTGGACAACATCATAATTGCCCTTTCTGTTCACTCCTTCTGCCTTTCCTCCTTTCACAGGTAAGACTGCAAAGAGGAAAAGTGCAGAGAGAAGGTGGGAGGAGAACATAACTACCCTACAGAGCTCAGCTAGACATGTCCTCACATCCTGTAATATAATCATGCCACCAGAGAATAGCTATGCCCTACACAGATATTTCTGTAAACCTCCTATTACTTATCAGCAGAAGGGTGGTGGGGAAGATCAAAACTAGCCAAAACACTAACTCTGTTGTGAATACTCGGCACACAGACCACCGGAAAAAATGTTCTGTGGTTTGTCTCTTTGCAGAATGTTTTTACAAAAACTGCTTTCTATAAACTTTGTCTAACACATATTTCATATCATTCTTTTGAAAATGACTAATTTGACCTTTACATTAAAAAACCCAAACCAAACCAACTGCAAAACTATGTTTTAACAATGGCTATTGCAATCTAATTTTCATTCCTATAATAAAAACTGTAGAGCTAAAGCTGTGTGTCTCCTTCAGTATCCCAGACAACCATTGATACTCCTTTCCTTTCTACTAAAATAATTTCTTCTTGCATATTGTTTTTTTAAAAAGTTTCCTGTTACATGGAAAATTTAATAGTTTCAACTCTAGTCACCAAACAATTTGGATCTTTATAGCAGCTCATGTAACCCACTCCTTTGCATCAGATAAGCACAAATTTCACTATAAGAGTTTCTGATAACTGACTCTAACTTGCTTATTTCCATTGAAATAACTTCCCAAACTCCTGTGATAATCTGCCTTACTCTTCTTCTCGGTAAAGTTTGTTTTTCTTGGTTTTGCTTTTGTTTTTTTTTTTTCTTCTAAGGTTAAGAAGATGACTTTTTCTTCTCTTTATTGTCCTTTACTTAACTATAGGGCTTTTTGCATGTCATCATTTCAGTTTAACTTCCTTCATTTTTTCTCTTATCACGTTTCTCTAAACTGTGTCTCAACAAAGAGAGATGCTGAAAGATAGTAAGAATACTGAATAAAATAACAAAACAACTGAAATTAATTACTGTATCACTGCTTTGGATTAGGTAATGTTCTAAGAAAAATATTGTCTCATCTGATTCTTTTCTCTCAGATTCTGTCAAGATTCTTTGGCTTGAGGATTACTTTCTTATTCATGTAATCCCGTTGAAATTAGCAGGATTATCACTGCAGCAAATATTTCTCATACTGAAATTGTGGTACAATCTAGTCTTGAATGAGTTTTGTATTAGACACGCATTTGCTTCCCAAGTTGTGGATCACCTTCAAGCAACTGCCTGCCTTTTATCAGTTCCCTACACCAAAAAATACTACTTTTGCTCTCTAGCCTGTGATTCTGATATGCAGAGACACTTTAATTGCTCTGCATTTCTGAGTAATCATTTTATGATGGGTTTATTGCCACCTCTCCCTTATCAGGGCATGGCACTGTTACATGGCCCTAGTGATAAATTACCCTTTAGAGTGGGAGAAGACAGTGCCACTTTAACAAGTGCAATAAAGCACTTTTTATACAGGGAGGGTTCACTGCATTTCCCATTTATCATATACCCTCAGTGATTTTACACAGATTTTACACTGTTGATTAGCTCATTAGTGGGGTTAATTGGATACATTAACTGGCAGAATTACAGCTTGACTATGAACCAGAGGCTGCAGCATTATAAATGACAGACAAACTACAGATATGCATGGCCAGCCTGAAGGAAGTTCTTCTTTGATTAACTTTCATTAGGTTTTAATTCTTCCCCTTCTACTTCTATAATTGACTCTGCCTGAATATTTACTATAGAACAAAATGAATAAGGGGATAGATTACATGAAGCTGCATTTCCCATGGCCGTCTGTCCTGATGTTGTAAATATTCAGAAGACAATGACTAGAAAATGGGCAGTAAGAAGATTGTGAATAGTTAAGCCTTACAATTGAAGCATACAAGCAGTCAAATCTTAGCTGCCATCACATAGCCTGCTAGAAAATAGTGCCCTCATTTGCACATTCAGGGTCATAGAATCATAGAATCAT
>VZRW01002229.1:0-44875 GCA_013398125.1 Aegotheles bennettii
TAAAAGGGCTTCTTCGGAGTCTGATTCCTGTTTGCAGCATCGTGGCGTGGCGGAGCTGACTCCTTAGCCAGGGAGGGGAAAGGCTTTCCAGCACAGATGTCCTCTCTTTTCCCGAGGAAGAGTGACTCTGTGCTGGTTTGGGCTGGGTGACATTGCAGTAGCCCGCACTTGCCTTCCGTGTGTGTTACTCGGTAAGTCCGTTGTGTCGAGGTTTTATAGAACCACCCATCTTCTGCCTGTTTGAGGTGTGCAGAGGTATTCGGGATGAAAGCAAACCCATGTCCATGGCGAAACAATTGCAGCCCCTCAGCGCACATTCCACCTTTGGCGTGCCCTGGCCAGGTCTGACTGGGCTGTGTGTGGGAAGGCATCGCAGGAGTCACGACGTACTTCAGATGTGAAGTTTCTCTTGTAAGGTTTTATATGATGTGGACTGTGTGGTGTACAGACTCAGTGCTAATGCCCAAGGACCTGTTTTAATGCTGCTTTAGAGTTTGGCTGGTTATTTAAACCCCATAAGAAATCTAGTTCCAGTCTGGACACACGACTTGCGTATTCTTTTCAGTTGTGCCTTATGTCAGCTAAATCTCAAGGATATTTTTTAAAGGTTGACTTATCTTTAGGCTACTGTAATAAAAACTGTTTTCTAGACCAATGTCCTGTTTATGTGAATTCTCAGCAACTCAGATGGATTTTGGTCTATTTCTTGGGCAGTGTAAAAATACTTGATATGGTGTGGTCATAACAGATAAGAAATGCCCTGCACTTAGAGAAGGTTTAGTGGGAAATCTTGAGTGTTTTGGGTAGGGGGAAATAAGGTATGAATTTTAGTAAGTAACCTGTCTTCTTAAGGCTCCTAGTACTGTCTTTGTCTTCATCGAGTTATAATGCACTGTATCTCGTGGTATGTTTGTAACCAGTTTCATGACTTTCAATGAAAATAATCAGTGTTGGAACACATTTTAAATAACTCAGAGTCTCACATGGATGGCAAGTGGGAGGTAGGGTTGATAACACAGCTTCAGGAAGGTCAATACTTGTCACATCAATACTGAAACACTGAGTCCACCCTTGCTAGTCAGTCCTACAGCAGCAATGACAGAGCAGCTGAGGAATCTTTTCCTTTTTTGCTTACTTTTAAGTACCTGCACTTGGACAAGTCAGTGTTCTGAGTGTGTGTATAAGTTAAAACCCTTCTAAATGCTTTGACATTCAGCTAGGAGTGTTAGCAAATCATAGAAAATACAAAATGCCGAGTGCTTTTCTCTTCAATATTTTAGTGAGATACTCTACTTTATATTTATCGTAAGCACAGTTGAAAATACACAGCAACATTAATAGTGATTGTTTTTCAGAAATATGCTGTGAATGCTCATGTAGAGTATCTCAGCAATTCTGTATGTCATGTTACCGGTAAACAGATGTGAGACGAAATACTACTTTGTCAGGGTGTATCAAGAATTTTGAACATCTCTCTGTCTGTGCTTTTTGTAATATTGATTGACATATTCTAGCCGAAGGAGGGAGGTTAATTTGTATGTAACAGTGTATTACACATTAAATTTGTGCATGCAGCTGTTGCCCAGACATTTATTAAGAGGCAAGCTGAAGGACATAATCAAAGTAATCTATTATGTGGAGGTTTTCTATTCTGTTTTTAAATACAGTAGTTGTACTTTCCTGTAAGAATCTACTGTTAGTTAAAAGATACTGTGCTTTCTCCAAAGTCCCCCTATCAGTCTCTTTGGTATTACAGTTGCTTTCTTTTTCAATAGATTATCTGTTTCTGTTTATACTGGAAGACCTGCACGAGCTTCAGAATGAAGCTGAGAAGGGAAATTGACTCTGCTGTTAAGTCCTGAATGTAAATATTACCTTTTTTCTTTAATCTCTTAGGCATTCTGCTTGTCAATGCACTAGAGCAAATATTTTTACTAAAAGCTGTGAACGTTGTAAGCTATCTTTTTATATCTCTGTGGTAGGAGGGTGTTTCTACAAGGAAATGCAGCTTCAATACAAGGAATTCAGACCCTTTATCCCATATCTATACTGGCAGTATTTTGATTTGGTTTATATAAAAAAATCCAAACAGCAAGCTCAGTTATAATTGTAATGTGATTTCTTGTAACTTCAGCAAAATCCGTGAAAGCAAAATGCACCTTCTTTTCCTTGTCCTTAACAATGTTCTTTTAAAACATTCAGACCCTTTAGGTGATATTTGTGTCTGAAATTGGTGTAGATGACTTATTACGTCCCCAAGTACAGCATTAGTTATGCTGGCATAACCACGTTTTTGTAAAAATGAAAAGCAGGAAATGCTGCGGTTCGTCTGTTCTGCGTACAGGAACTATGCACTGTGTGACTTGTGTGAAAATTCAGTGTTTGAGTTTGAAAGTGTATATGCTAGGTATGGCAGACTTGTCCGTTCAGCTGCGAGACAACCTTTGTATATATTTATACTGTATTTTCTGCAATTGCCGTTTGATGCCTGCTAGAGATACCAAAGACACACTGTGAAGCTCAAGTTTTGACTGTAGGTACAAGTGTGCTAGTAAAAACTTGTCAGTTTTAGCTTTGCTTATTAATTTGTAGCACCTTTGACTTTCAAAAGAGGACGCAAATACTTTAGCAGAGCACTGGACTGGGCAGTGGGGTGGGAACAGAGCACGTACAGTGAAAGCACAGCGTGGCCAAGGCTTTACTTGCTTTTTTTTTTGTTGTTACTGCTTTTTGACTGAAATGATTATAACTTTCTCTGTTTGCATTGTCAAAATGTAGCCAAGGTAAAAAGTATAGCTTATTTTTGACCATGGCTATTCTTAGCTAAGGTAAAATATAATTTTATGTGTTTTAACCAAGCCTGTTATGCTGCATATTTTTAACTGACTGCTTAAATAAGCCACCAAATGTTCTGCGTCCAGTGTGAGCTGTATACTGCTGTGAGAGAAAATTTACTTCCTACCTCTTCTGTGCTCTGTGGCTTGAGAGTACTTTTGGAAGAGGGTCACCCTTCACCATGTCTGATTTTTATCACTCTTAGTTATTGCAAGTGGTAAGGTTCTGCTTAAATGGTCTGATCTGGTATGGCAGTTTCTTTGTTTCTATGCAAAGTAAATAGATTGTAACTGACTAATGTGGAGCTTTCTGTCTCATTGGATTTAGCGATACTAAAGGTTCCATCTCCACCGTCAGTCCGTGGTGTCTAAGTACTGCTCGGTGTGATACCTGTGTGTAGGCATGTGCAATTGTGCCATACCCAAAGGTCGAACGTGTAGAGTACAAGGTGTGAAGATCAGTTTTTCCTTCTGTATGGTGCATTTGAATTTCATGAGGTCTTTTTGTGTGCATTTGTTGTCATTTGAAGTTGGAGTAAAGGTAACAGTGCCGCTGTGCAGAAATTTATCCTGGTGCTGGAGAGGACGAGGCGGGTGTGGAGACAAGTGCCTGGGGGTGGGGTGACTGTGGGAATGCTTCTGTTGGCTTTTGCTGGCTTCCAGTATTGGTGAAACCTGGCTTAAGCTTGTTTAAAATAGAAATTATACGTTGCCACGTAGCTGTTCTTTAAACAAACTTGTAAAGCTAGTTTTCAGCAGCAGTGGTGATAAGAAAAAGGATCTGGTTTGAGTTCTGATTTTTAATGCTAATCTCTGTTCTCAGAGTATTCTCTGCAAAGACCCAAGGGTCCTCTTATTTCACTTTTTATCAGCTCTCCTCTCACTTAAAACTTCAGAATTACAATTCATTCTTTTGCTTGAGGCAGAATGGATAGAAAGCCCTTAAGAGGGCTTCATTGCTTGTCTCTAGGTGACTAGGAGAAGGTGGTTAAGTGGAAAGTTGCTTTCTGTTGCTTCCCTCCCTTTTTGTCTTTACCCGGATGCCAAGTGTGTTGCTTGAAGGACACTTCCAATTTCCTGTCTCGCCACGCTGCAGAACTGGAGAATCCTGCTCAGCAGTGAATAGTCTTGATTATTTTTTTCCTATAAGATATGTTCGGGGTTTAGCGGTTTTCTTGCGTTTTCTGGGGGTTTTTGTTGGTTGCTGGGATTTGGGTTTTTTTTGTTTTGGTTGAGTTTGGGGTTTTGTTGTGGTTTTTTGTTTGTTTGTTTTTGGTTGGTTTTGCTTGTTTGTTTTTTGAAAGGTCAGTTTTGTTGAATTTTGGCTAAGTGTCCTGAAAAAACAGCAGCTCTATTTACTTGATACTTAATTGTTATGTGAAATCAGGAATTGTTTACCTTCTGTCTGGAAACAGATGAAATACTTTTCAAATTGTGGTCATAAGAGTTGAGAGACCCATCACCCCCTCTCAGTTTTGCTCATAAATGTCCAATTTCTTGATAGTGCTCAGCATCTGATGACTAAGGATTTGAAGGTGTTTGCAAAAAGTGTTTTTTTTCTTTAAATTTAGAAGGTCATTGAATATTCGTATTTCTCTGTGATGAGATTAAACTGGAATTCAAGTCAGTCTATTATTGTTTCACACTGTTTCCCTATATGTCTTTTGTGTTCCTGAACTGTAAACTTCTCACATCATTCATGGAAATATAACATAATACTGTTATTCTTATCTCTGTCCTAATATTCTAATTTGTAGTGAAATGGCTGCTAATATATTTACTATGCTGGGTGACTTCAATTTTTACCTCGTATTCTCATCAATAGATTCCACACTGCTGTTGGTACTGCAGCTCCTTGTAACTTGCCCAGGGTCACTGTGGAAGGTGGGAGCAGTTGCATCTGCTAGACCACACTGGGATCTGACTACATCTGACATCTTGTTTTCTGAGCTCTTTTACATCCTTTTCCTGAGCATTCAATCATCTTGCTTTTGAGTGAACCAAACCAAGTCTTTGCTCAGCTGTCAGCAATGATGGTCAGGTCCTTTTGTGAGCTGGCAGTTAACCTTTAAAGGAATACAACTAATACTCCGTGTTTTGGCACACAGATAAGCATTTAATTTCACTAGTTATTTCTCTCAAACGCCCTGAGGATTCTTTGTGTGTCATGTGTGACTGTCATGCTTCATGCTTGTACCTCCAGGATTGTTCCTTTCAGATGTTGACAGTTCTTGGTGTAACTAATTTAAGTGTTGAAAGAAAAAAAAAATCTAATTTGTGATAGTACCAAATTGAGAAACAGTTTTGGGTTTTTTTTAAAACAAATTGTTGGTGTTAACTCCCATTCTACTGCCAATAAATGCCTGCAGAATTTTATTTTAGTAATACTTCGTATTCCTTAAAAGGGAAGCTTCAAAGCTCAGCAGATAATAGGGTCTCCCAGTTACCTTCAGGTAATACTTAACTGTTCTCCATCTGGAGAGGCATACAAAGTGCTTGTTATTTCACTAAAGTAAATGCCTCTGTAGATGCATCCCTATGACTAAAGACTTGTTTGCTTAATGCAAAAAAACATTACAGTTTTGAGTAGCATGGAAGCTCACTGAAACAGTACTAATGTGTTTTTTAAAGTTTGGGAAGGATTTCCCATATTAAGACTCTGTATTACTTATTAATTGTGTTGAGTTATTCGTACAAATAAAACACAGGTGATGGCACCTACAGTTATGTAAAGTTCTTGGGCAGTTCAGGCTTGAAGTGGAAACATGAACAGCTGGGTTTTTTTGGGTTTTTTTTTCAAATGAAGTTGAGCTGGATGGAGTTTCTCTTAAAACTGTATTAATATGCATAAATTTATTTTTAAGCAGTGATTTCAATAATGTCTGCATGTACTTTCAGAAAATTTAGCTTTTCTGTAAATACAGAACAGACATTGATTTGTTTGGTTTTAAACTGTAAGTTCTGCATTTGTTTGTAGTGAGCAGCTCAATACATTAGGTTTCCTCATCTCCTCAGGCAGATGGGATGCCACATCCTGTGGGAAGCACCAGAGCACTGGAGTTTCTATTAGTTTTTTCATGGTAAGTCTGGAAACTAGTTCTTCTATACTGCCCAGCAAACGCAGCCCGGCTCTTCAGTGCCTGCCCTGCTGTGGTGGCTGCTGGCTTTGGGCAAGGTCACTGTAACCAGCAGAACTAGCTTTCTCTTTGAACTTCCAAGATTATGGCCAGGATCTCCTGCTCTGGTATGTTCTGCTTCACACAGGCTTGTTCACACCTTCTTCAAATATCTTCGTAAGATTAGCTGAGAGTTCGAGTTTCTTCCCCAGACAAGAATTTACTCAACTGCATGTTCTTTTTCCCTCCCAGAGGCTCTTGGGAGGAAGAGGGGTACATGCGGAAGAGGTCTTAGACATGCAGGTTGTTCTCTGTGTTTATTTTAAGCCAGCTTTAGAGGAATAGGGAGGAGAAGGGTGCTCTCTCCCCTCCCAACCCCCCTCCTCCAGCCTTGCGTACAAGAAGGCATGAAATGAAACTTCTTAAGTCACGCAGATCTGTGGCAGAACACAAAGCAGATAGTCTTCAGGGCTGTCATTTTAGAAGTGCATTGTGGTAAACTAATACAGAAAAGATGGGATGACTGTTCTGTTTGGTTGGTCTCACTGTGAAGATTAACGTGTAGACTGACACTCAGACTGCCCGTTTTGTGTGAAGAAGGCGGATAATCCCCATCAGGGAACTAAGTAATAAAAATATTCTGGATTAGACTAAGACGTTTTCCATCTGTGCAAATTGTAAGGTGCTTTTCTGTGAGGATGTGTTCAGTATGGTAAACCGACATACACACTGATATCCTCAGCAAGCTGAGTGAGGAGAAATATTAACAACTGGCAAAGTGTTTGGCGTAGGTGATAACAGGGCCATTTGGAATTGGTACAGTGGTTACAGTGGTGTGATGCCTGACCACTTTCAGCTTCTGCAGCAGATCAGCATGCCTGCGTTGATCAGTGTTACTGTTTCATTCATTTCAGCTATGTTCTTGGTAGGGAAGGATTCAATTCTTAAAAAGAAAGCTTTTTCCTTGTGTAGGTACTTCAAAGCCCAATGGGTCTAAGTGAGTTTCTTGGATATGGAAAACATGGGGGAAAGCAGCAGATCAGTAAAATAGACAAATGTGAAGTGTTTCTTTGTACCTGGGGTTCTCAGCATTTCAGCCCATGAGAGTTTCTTAGGCCAAGCTTTTTTCTGCCTACAGAAGAAGAGAAGTCAAGGTTTGAAGACTGCTCTCCTACATTTTCTGTTTCTTTTCTGCACTGGAAGCTGGACTTCTCTTTCTGAAGGAAAAAAAATAATTAATTGCTGGAAGGTTTTGAGCTGAAAGTTGCCCTATGAGATGCTGGTGAGAAAGGTCCTAATGCCATCTCATTCAAATGTTTACTGTCTGTACCAAATGCATCAGTGTCAGTAAATTTACTTGGCTGTTGCTTTTAGGATGCTCTGTATAAGTTTACTAGTAACATCATAAACCTTTGTGAAAACTCTGGCATTTCTCGGAAAAATAGTGTCTTTAGCCAAATCTGTGCTGTATTTTCTTTAGTTAATGTTATTAAATTAATGAAACTGTTTGCTGTTAAACTTTCTAAACTTATTTGGAGTATAATTATATTTGGCCTTGAAATTACATTATTTACACTGAAATTTTGAAGTATAGATTAGCTCTTCAGAAAGTTATGTGTTGGTATGGTAAGAGGAACAGTGCTACTGTATCTTCTAGTTTTGTTTTTTAAGCATGTGGCTAAATTCCAGCATGTTCAGGTACGATGATAAACCATCTTGTCCTGGTGAATATGCTGAAGTATATAATTCCCCTTAGTATCTCAGCAGAAAATTAGTATGCTTTACTGTTTGCTTGTTCTGACCTGCTCTGAGCCACACGTTCATGCCAGCATTTTAGTTTTGCCACTAGTAAGAGTGCCCAGCAAAGCCACATGGGAAAGGACAATTGCTTCGGTATTTTGAAATCAGCTATGTATGAATTACATTCCTGTATTTTAAAATTGACTGCAAATGGGAATATAGGTTCAGTGCCAGGGCAGGCCACTTGTTAGACCCTGGGAATCAGGACTGCAGGAGAGAGCACAACTAGAACTTTCAGGCTTTTTGGCTTCCTTTCAGGGCTCGGGGTGGACTGCCGAAGAGCTAGCAAGGGGAACTAGGATGAAATCTGCCAGCTTCTACCACACAGAAAAAGTTCCATAAAAACCTAATCAAAATGGGTCTCTGACTTTTTCTGAACTGACAAATATTTTTTTTAATTATTTCTTTCCAGGCAGCAGCTTAGCTGTATGCGTAAGTATTTCCACTCTCTTGGAAGTACTTGCATGTGCATAAGTAGTTGAGACCTAAATAACCATAAATAACTGGGACTTAAACAAAAATACAGGTTTTAATCTTGTGAGTGACCCTCTAGTAAAATCCTTATGCAGTGGTGAAGCCTTAAGGCTTTATGGGTATTCTTTGTGAGCGAGTGTTCACTTCCTGTGTATTTATCCCATTTGTAGTACTGGTGCCTTAGGCTGAAATAAAGCAAGGTTTGTCCCTGAGTAGGTGAAACGTCTCCAATCTGGGTTTCATTCAAAACATGAACCCCAATTCACAGGAAAATCGGGACCTGAATTACCACTATGCCCACCTTGGAGTTAGGTGTGATTCTTGCAGGGTTCTGAGAGAAGCTTTTCTGCTTGTCAACTCTGTCAAGCTACTGGCAGCAGGGCGATGCTAGCATAAAACCTGTTACAATGACTAGGTAGGTGCTCTGCATATTGTGGCCCTCAGCTACATAAACCTTTCTATAGGACTCATAAGGTTAGCATCTCTGATGCTTCAGGCAGCAGGTGCCTATAGAGCTTGGAGAAAAAGAAGGGTACAAGATCTGGTAGTGTAGTATGTGTTACAAACTGCAAGACCTGATTTTAACAGAATCTCTATACATAAATGTGTGTTTTGATTTATGTATGTTTAGCACTTTTAGTTTGCTTCTGCCTAGGCTGTGCTTATAGCGTTTTGGTAGATGCTGATTTGTGAAGTGTCTAAAAATGGTGAGTTACTGTCATAATTAAAACCCCAGTTCAAAGAATGTAGCAATAAAAGCTGTCAAAAATAAGAATATGATTATTTTTTCTTTTTCTTGCTTTTTTTTTTTTCTTTAATATACCTAGGACCTTTTTAACTATAAATAGCTATATTTAAGGAGCTATAATATTTTGGAAAAAAAATACTTGGTTTGCTTCTTCCAGCTTATTGGGAAATAATTCAGCTCTGTTTCAACTGATATTTGTAAGGGAAAGGCTATTGATGAACAAGTTTATCTTCTTCAGTTACTATTGGCACAAAATGTACATTAAGTTTCTCTGATCATAGAGCCAAAAGGGCTACACAGCTCCCTGATTTCTACAACTAGTAAGTAGATAAACTGGATTGAAACAAAGCCAAAAACAGATGGAGGACTGATTTATGCAATTGCTGCATTTTCATATCTGTGAAACATTGTCATCTATGCAGAAGAGCTCTACTGGTTATACTGGCTGGGGCCAGCTGTACTCTGCCTCCCCTCTGTGGGGAAAACACAGCTTGTGTTATGGGAGCTGGTACCTTAAGTAGGACAGGCTCTTTTTTCCATCAAATATTCAAGTATTTTCAGTTAATCTCTGGAGAAGAAGACACTGTTGTCTTTGGATTTCAAAACACTTTATTGTGCAGTAAATATGATGGTAAATAAATGTATGATTTGGTGGAGACACACAGCAGACCTATGGATTTTGCCCTAAAGAAATTTTTAAAACTTTTTTTGCTTGAAGCCACAAATAACTAGTGTGTAACCATAAATGGAGTCAAAGTTTTCATTGTAGTTATAATTGAGTAAGGTTTTGGCATTTGCCAGTAGCAGTCAGTCTATCCAGTCTTTCCTCAGGTTTCTTTACAATCACTCTTGGAAAATAAAAAAATACTATGTAGAACTTGCTCTTTCCCCCCCGGCTCACGTTTGCTTTAGAGAACTAGCATCTCACTTTCTCCCCTGAAAGCCCAATATCTGGTTAGTTACATTTCTGAGCTTTATTGTGGCAAGGTCTGCATTTTGATACCTAAAAGGAAATGGGAAACGAGACAATATGGGTCTAGCACTGTTACTCCCTTTCCATGTTCAAATAAATGGCATGTTTTTATAACTGGGAGGGGATAAAGCTGGCTCTCACACGGGAAATTGTTAGTGTGGCTGGTTCTTACCATGGTGGCTTTCGATAAGGATTTGTTGGGTTACTGTATACTTACTTGCAAACACTAAAATAATCTATAATTACAGGATTTAAAACATTTAACTTTTTCAGTTTAGCTACATTAGTCCTTCAGAAGCTGCACGTGTGCAGTCAGGGTGTATGAACTGAGAACTGTGCTATTCCGTATTAGTACAGCAGCTTGCTTCTAACTTTGTGTAAATGCGTGGCTGGCTGGCTAATGCTTAACCCAGACATATATTAAGCAAGTAGATGGGAAGGCTGTCTTCTGAAAGTGTTGACCTTCCCTGTCTGCGGTATTCAAAGAGATACAGTTTCGGTTGTATATCTGAATGTTCATGTAGTATTCCTTGTTAGAAATATGACTGAAACTGACTGTATAAATGCCTTCCAATTTCCTGGATGCGTTTACATGATGGTGTGCTCCTCACTTGTCCTGTGCAGTCCAGACTGAACTCAGTCTTGTTCCAGCACCGTTTCAAAGGCATATCTTCCTTTTGACATCTGCGTGGCCTTGGGGCATCTTCACCTTAGTCACAAATTGCCTATTAGTTTAGTGTAGCAATTCATTAAATGGGTGACATCAGTTTTCAGCTTCTAGTTCACATCCAGGTCCTTCCAGTACCTAGTATGAGATTAACTTGTTGAGAAAAGTATTTCCATAAACAGTCCATTAGTAAGATACAAGGGTATGGCTTGTTTCAACACAGACCTTCCCCCAACTATAGTTTTACCAGTGTTTCCTGGAACTAGTTTTTATTTCTGGTGTTTTATGTGTGTGATGTAGTTTTGTAGTGATTTGAAAAGCAGTTGCACACCTGTTTAAAGAATTGAGACTGTTTTCTCAGTTACTGTCCCATTTTTGAGGGGCTGCTGCTGTGATACAAGTACTCGTGCTAAGTAGTAAAACGAGTCTGACACCTTTAGCGATCATAAATGTTTGCTTAATCCTCAAATATTTTATTCAAATTTAATAAGGAACTTAATCTGTGTGCTAAAGCAAATGCTTTTTACATCGTTTTTCTTAGACATTTGTCTGGTAAATGTCATTCAAAGTAGTGTGCTTTTCATTGACCTTAAAATCAGCATACTGCAAATGTTTTTCAGTGATGGTAGGTAAACTTGTAAGATCGTGCATTGATTTGACATAAGATTCCTTTTGTAATCCCTTAGTATGTGACAATGCCATTAAACTAGAGCACCTTCCAGAGCTATAAGAGGTGTAGATTTTTTTCTCTGCTTTTTTCATTCTTTCAAAGTAAAACCGAGATTGTGTAGCAAATTAGAGAAAATTAAATTGGAGTATGAATTTGTAATAATCAGACAAACTCTGGGGTAGATTTCTTACTATGTCACAGTAACACAAGTTGTTTTTAACTAAGGTTGAAAGTCCATTCAGAGGAGTCATAACACAGCAGGGTGATCACAAATGGGACTGTAAACTAGTACAGCTGCCAGGATGGTCAGACTGCTTGGCAATCACCTGTTTAATTTGTTGCTGCTTTATCCTTTCATATGCACAAAGCTTTCTTGGTAGCGCCCCAGGGAATTACTTCAGATTCAGTTGTTGTTATTGATTTCCTTTGGGTGAAAGGTATTTCCTCTGTAACAAGGGGGATAATTTTTCCTTTCTTAAGTTGGCTCAGTGAAACCTTGCACTCTTATTTCCTACATTTTTATGAATTTTTGGTTATTAGAGTAGGTAATACTGCTTCAAGTCACAGTCCTGGTTTATATTTTGTGTTTCTTATTTTCAAATATGTTGCTTAAAAAAAACCTCACTCTGCTTTAGTTACTACTGATTTTTATATGGACTCTGATTTAAACCCTCAGGTAGATTGTGGAAGTGTAGACAACACACAGCTCACTGAGATTTCACTTATAACTGTTTCTGGAATAAAAACCAAAACCAAAAAAAAAAAATGAAATTTTTGGAGGAAAGCTTTATAAGGCAGATTTTACAATTTGATCTTTCCAAATAAGAATGAATGTTCTTGAACATAAGTAGCTCTTCATTTTCATTTCACTTATTTTTGAGTAAGACAGTTATGGCTGCTTGCAAATACAAGAAGGCAGTTTAAAAATTTTAGATTGGTCTAATGAGTCTAGTACAAAGAGTGAGCAACTAATAACTTGCTTCAGAGGGAAGAAAAAAAAACAACAAAACAAAGCCACAGAAGACAGACTCTCTTTTGAGCTGTTCAAGTTGAGATTTTTACAGTGTGAAGATCCTGTAACCTAATTGAGTGTACAGAGAGTTGCAGAAATCAGTTCAAACAGAAATGAGTTGTGCTTCATCAAATCCAAACATCAAAAAATGGATTATGTGAGTTGGGCCTCACCTGTGCCTCAACTACATGCTGGTACTTGAATAGGATCACAAACTGTACCAAAATTTCTAGCTAGCAACTTCTTAATTTTTTTTCATATCTAATTGGATTCTCATTCACTGTAGTCCTGTTTTCCTTGTTATTAGGCGCTTTTTTTTCCAAAGTAATGGTCATATCCCTTATTCAATGTTTTTTTAATATTTGAGTTTTAAAACATTCTTGTCTTCTATGGCTGCTTTCTAGACTGGTATACTTCGATCTGAATGTTCATACAAAAAAACCCCACTTGAGTTACTTGAATTTCTTTTAAATTTCAATTAATAGTTATAAATTTTATTTGTTGGTATTTGATTTAGGTATTTTTTGGATGTGAATGCAGCTTCTGTTCTTTTTTTCTTTACCGTGCCCTCTTGGATTAGAATTGCTTATGCAGAAAGTAAAGATTGGATTTTAAATACAGCTGAAATATAGAATTGGTTACTTGCCCGTGAAGCCTAAATGTGGTAACAGCTTTGAGAGTCTTGGCATTTTTTTTAGAAAACCAAATTGCTCCTATGGATATTTCCATATGAATCAGGAAGCTTTTGTGATGTGAAGGCGAGGAAGGGAACAATCCAGAACAGCAGTCACTGGTAGTCTTTCACCTTCTTCAGAAATGTAATGCCCTCTTATTCTGAAGCTGACAGTGGGAACACATTAACAAAGAGTGTTTATCAGGCAGTTTGCTCAAAGTGTTGTGGTTTATTCTGACTTCTCTGGGATTGATTGCACAATATTAAACATCATTTGCTTTATTAATTTGAAGTTAGAAGTTGTTAAGAGTCTTCTGAGAATAATGTGAAAATTTTACTCAAAATCTTAACTTGCTTGAGTTGCTTTTTGTTGAATGTTTTTGAAAAGAGACAAGCTGGCTTTTATCTACCAATTTGAAAACCAGTAAGATTTTTTAAGGTCATAATTTTAATGAACCAGAATTTGTTGCCGCCTGAAGAAATTATAAGATGGTTTTGAACAGAAATACAAGATTCAGTTAATGTTAGTTTAACCTTCCCTTAGACCACTGAAACAAAGTGAAGTGGAAAAGCTCTGGAAACCACATTCAGATACACTTGAAAGCACAGATTCATTTAGTGCCTTTCTTATTTTAGGGCATCATGGTGTTCAAAACTACTGGGGAATCTTCATGAGAAACTGGTAATAAATTGAGTTAAAAACTTGCTGGAAGAACATATACATTAGTTTCAGAAATTCCTGTTAAAACTGTAGTGCAGAAAAAGCATCTCAGTTGGTGAATTTAATGCTGTGATATGACTGAGGAACATTATTCTAGCTTAGTCCCAAAGTGGAATGTCAACACTTGCAAACAGTCAGGCTTTGGGGTCTTTGTAAGAGAAAATGGTTTCTCAGCCAGCCTCAGAACTTGCAGTCTCTGTCGGTAGAGACTTGTGACTGACAGTGGGATGTGGAGAGGAAAGGAGACAGGTCTTGGCTTTACTGAAACTCTGGAGCACTTGTCAGCATTGTCATTCATGGCCCACTCTTCTGGGTTTGCCTTTGCTGTATGAATATGTTTCAAGTATTTTCCATTCATTGTTCTTCACTGCACTGAACAGTAGGATGAAAAATAATTTTGTAATTAGGTTCTATACTAGGTTTTGGGAGGTGGGTTTCTGATTTTGGCTTTTCTGAAAACACAGATGCTCAAGAAATGTTAATTTAAATAAAACTCTTCTTGTAAATCCAAAATTACATAGATGACTTTCAAATGTAAGACTAGAAAATAAAGTGCATATTATTGCTTAATTAATGTCTAGGTCTAATAGTGTTATTTAAAACTGCTTTAATTTATGAAATATTTTTCAATAATGTCTACTGCTGAAGAGGTTCTGCAAAACACTTAGTTTTTCTGGGATGTCTTCTTAAAGTTTTAAAGTCGAAAAAAATGTAGAATTATGCAGTTTGCTTTCATTGCAGATGCATAGTCTTAACCTGCAGATTGGTATGACATTTTCTACCAGATAACCTTTTACATTGCATTTCTTACATAAGTTAGAAAGATGTCTTGGAGACATGTTGGCATAAAAAACACCATGCAGGATTTGCTATCAAGTGAGAAATCTGGAAGCCACTTTTTTAAAAAAGTAATGGTTAAAAAAAGTGGGAAACAAATATGGATGTTATAATTAAACTTGTTCCACAGTTTCAATCTAGCATTTACTCTTTTTTTAAAAATCTTTTAAATACTTTCTTCCAAATGAAAGGGAAAAAAATTGAAGCAGATCTCTATGACTGCCAGACAGCAACATAGTCATTGTCAGTTGGCAAAATTTTGGACTCAGAAGTAAGGATGCCTTTCAAGTGTTGGTTTCCCAAGTGAAATATTGCGGAGTAGTGTGGTTTCAGTTCGTGGGAATGAGGAATAGTGTAGTAATTACAGTAGTATGGCATAATTGCCTGTATCAGGAAATACTTCACAAAAATTAGTAGTGTCAAAAGTTCTTTGTCATGTCTGATTTTCAGCACTCCCTGGAAAAACAGTGCTTCAGTCTCCTGGCTCAGTTTATTTAATTACTTATTAATAAGCAAGGAGTTTATCAGCAAACTTGGGCACGTACCTCTGTGGCACAAGTGACAGTTACGAGATATTTGAGTACATGGAATAAAGTGCAAAGAAAGAATGTATAGGCTGGTTTTGGGTTGTTTTGAGGTTTTTTGAGGCAGTGTGAGAACAGTACAGATATTGGAGTGATTTCTTTTAACTTTCTCTGATATTGTTTCAGGACTTTTTGTTTGCATTTTTTTCTTTCAGATTTTGGTGTTAATTGCTTGCTTGCTTAGATAGAATTGCTTGATTGATTTGTGGGGCTGTCATTAGTACCAGAATAGCTCTAATGTCTTTGAACTGATGGCAGTGGTATGTTTTACACTAGAAGCCTTGCTTTTAATGATCAGATTAATTTGTGAAGCACTGAAGGGTATACAGTGAAATAGCATCTTAGTGCTTATGATTGTACTAGCTGGTGAATATATGAAACCAGAAGAAGATTTGGACTAGGATAACTGTTCCTCCCACACATCACCACCCCAGCCATTAGTGACACATGTACTGTATTAAATCAGACATTTTTGCTTATTGTTGTCATACATTTGAATTCTACTGCCCTTCAAAAAGGAGAAAAACTACAGATATTTTAATTGAGTAAACTAAAATAAAAACCCCACATAACTAATTTGCTTCACACATTGATCATAATTTTTGTTGGCAACACTTTCATGCCTGGGCTGGATTTCGTGCTGTGCTTTCTTCTCAGTAAGAACATTGCTTCTAAGTTAATGCTATTACATAGATGTGAACATCTCTTTTGATTGTTGGGTCCTGAACTGAGGAGAGAGTATGGCATGTTGTCCTATGGATAAGAGTTATCTGTACTCTATGGATATGTAAGTAGTTTACTCTCTAATCCACTGTGAAACTGGAGCTGGGAAGTTGCCAATGGAACAGCCAGCTGCTACTTACGTAGTACCATCTCCCAAATTAGCTAATGTTTTCTTTACTGTATCACTTTCAACTAAATGTATTGTTATATGTGAATGATACAAGATTTCTTCTGCTGTAGAGAGAATAATTTTATAAAAGAAATATTTGCATTTTGTGAACTGTAAAATGATTCTCCCTTAAAATAAAAGGCAGATCTGAGTTTGTTGCTCCTGGATGAACTTTTCAAAATACTGTTGCAAATGTCTTCTCAGATTAATTGCAAGTAACAAGTGCCTTGTAATTATTTTTTTTATTTTTTTTAGCTTAATTCATGCAGCTGAATCTTTAGCAGATGATGAGTTTGCTGTGTACTTCATACAAAGTAACCAAATACTGCGAAGGATGGTCCCAGTGAGCGTATACTGCAGTGCAAGGAAACAAAGTCCTGATTTCCAGCAAAACCCTTCCAGTTGCGTTCTTAGTGACTCTATTGTAAATTGTTTATTACTTAAACAAGTCGTCTGAGGAGAAGCTGAATTGCAACATATAATATAGTAAAATTCAGTTCTGTGCTGATCATATCTATTAAGTTTATTTAACTATTACATACTGTGCTGTTCATAACAACTCAGTGCCATAGTAATGTAGGACTGTTTGTCTCACGTTTCCCTTTTTATAATTGTTAAACAGCTGTATTTCTACATTGTCCAACTGTTTTGTTTCTTTGGAAGTAATGATCCACAGAAAAGGAATTGTTTCATAAAATGTGCTCAGATATTAGAACAGCAATTGAAAATAACTTACATTTTCCAGATTTCTGCCTTCAATTAGTAATCAGAGATTTTTGTGTGCTAGAACAGAACAGGAAAGAACGGGTTTTTTCTTAGCTAGGTAAGAGAAACTGAAAGCATGCAGCTGACTCCTGCAAAATGTTTTTTCATTCCCCATTTCTGCAAAGGAAGGAGTCCTTTTAAATCTTTCTTTAACTTCTGTTCGTAAATATTTTTGTTTTCATGCCATGTGTATTATTGCAAATATAACATTAATGTGTATATTGAAATTTCTGTCCTTTTAGTGTTTATGTTTCAGAGGCAGTATGAGAATTCATCTTTCTTAGCTAATGTCTGGCCTTGTACTGTCTAGGCCTTGGGAAGAGATTGCCTTTTTGTTGTTGATGCCTTCAAGAATCAATCCATTTTGGTTTTGTTTGCCTTTAATTCTGCTGCTAGCTTTCTGGCATAGCTGAGGTACCATTTTCAGCATGCTGATGAAACGCTATCAACATCTAGGTACAGTAATCTGTTCCTGTCTGCCTGCTAAATGTTGGAAAAGTGACAGTTGTTTTAATAGTTTTGCAAAGCAGGAAATTACACACTTCTTATGCTTTGTCAGAGACTTCAATGCCTAGAGCAGGAAGAACTGCTGAGATCCCTAGGAACATGTTCCAAGATACAAACAGACATTATTTCTGGTTTAGCTTTACTGTTTGTGAGGAAATGGATTTAACTGAAGATTTCTTTTTTGATAGTTTGTAGTAATTGATAATCGTATTCTGATTTGTTTAGGTATGACTTACAAGTCATTTTTTAACAAGCTGTGGTGCAATCATTGCTAGTATAGTTACTCTAGGGAAAGCCTTTATAAAGTGAATGCTTTGAGCAACCTGGTCTAGTGAGAGGTGTCCTGCCCCATGGCATGGGGGTTGGAACTACATGATCTTTTAAGGTCCCTTCCAACCCAAACCATTTCATGACTCTATGATAGGTGTGTCTCTGTGGCAATTCTTTTTTAAGTTACTGTATGTCTAGGCCTTCAATTTTTCTGTTTTCTAACAGTTTTGTTCCCTGGCCTACATTTATACACAAAGGAGTTACATAAACTGGAAGAAATAGTGTACATTTACCTCTAACATAACTTTCTGTACTGCACTGAAATTCAGCTGTCATCTTGCCCTTTTATTTTACTTTTTTTTGTCTTGTGATGTGCTGAGTAGACATAATTTCTTTTTTTTCCCTGAAGTCAGCTCAGCTTCTTTTAAACATCTCGGGTCATTTCATGTGACATGCCTTTGGTTTCTAGAGTGTGGTCTACATACAAAGCAGCAGATGAAAGCTTATAGCAGATCAAAGGTTAATTGAGCAAATTTCTGCGGAGACATGCTCCTCTGATTCCTCCCTGAAGCCACACCTTGCTGGTGAACATGGAAAGGATCTAGGGGAAGGAGTTGCTCAGAGGTGGTTTACCACATCATGCACAAGTAGTTGTTGTTTGACATAGGATACTGAGCTAGGTGGACTTCTGGTTTGGTCTTGGAAAGATGCTCTTACAGGGCGATTTTGTGAAGTGACAGACTATGCAAGTTGGGAGCGCTGTGAATGCACAGGGTCTACAGTTCATAGAACGGTTTGTTTGGAAGGGATGTTAGCGATCATCCAGTTCCAACCCCCCCTATCGTGGGCAGGGACACCTCCCACCAGACCAGGTTGCTCAAAGCCCCATCCAGCCTGGCCTTGAACACTGCCAGGGAGGCAGCATCCACAGCTTCCCTGGGCAACCTGTGCCAGTTCTCACCACCCTCACAGGAAAGAATTTCTTCCTAATACCCAAGCTAAATCTACCCTCTTTCAGTCTGGAACCATTACCCCTTGTTACCTACATGCCCTTGTAAAAAGTCTGAAGGCCTCCTTCAGGTAGGTACTGGAAGGCTGCTATGAGGTCTCCCCGGAGCCTTCTCTTCTCCAGGCTGAACAATTCCAACTTTCCCAGCCTGTCTTCACAGGAGAGGTGCTCCAGCCCTCTGATCATCTTTGTGTCCCTCCTCTGGACTCTCTCCAACTGCTCTGTGTCCTTCTTATGATGGGGACTCCAGAACTGGGCACAGCACTCTATCAGTAGGGAGGAATAGAAATTAATAATCAAGGTAGGGAGAAGGAGCTCCTCAGATGGATGTTGCTGCTGGGAGAATAGTGTATGGAACAGTTTCAACAGGTTCTCTACCCAAGTTATGATAGCTTCTAGCTTGTTCTTCCTCTGTAGTGGCATACATATCTGTTTATTCAGAGCCTAGGTATTTAAATTACCTAATATGTGTCTAGGCTTTTCATTACTCTAGATCTAATGTTAGTACTTGATCTAAGAGTATTCTACTTGCATATAAATATTTTATGGACTCTTTGTTGTTGGATTGTTATTTTTTAAATACTCAGTGTATTTTTTGATGCTTAAAAGCATCTTAATGTATAAAACTTAAGTGTTTATGGCTAAGACTTATATCCGTGACCAAACTGAAAAACTTAAAGTACCTGCAGCAGCAGTAACTTTGCTTTTCTTTAATGGATTTGAAATGGCAGACTGGGGAGCAGTAAGAAGTGAAATTTGGATGTCTTGCTTAAGTGGGTTTGCTTTTGGTTGAATACTCTGAAAAACTGTTTTAACTTTTTTGCTTTTAATTTCTCATAAATTATTGAAAGCTGCTTAGTAAAGATATAAAAAACTTTGTACTTTTATTCCACAGGGCATTACAGAAAATTTTCAGTAATCTCTCTGAACCTCTGGTGTTACAAATGTTCTGTATGACCTTCAGTTTAATAGCTTTCCCTGGGATTGGATTCAGATTTTTTTAAAGACGGCATTATAACGCTAAAATAAATTAGTATCTTTGTGACATACTGCTAGCAGATTTGAAGCTTTTAGAACTTTGCAGCCTTCTGTGAGCTGATTTATGTTGTGAAAAAAATGCAGTACTTGTGATTATTCTGTTTTATGATCTAATTCAACTCTTACCTATAGAGTAGATTTTATGTTCAATTTCCCTTTTTGTTGTATGAGTACATCCTTTAGTTGGAATATTAAAATAAAATCATCAGCTTTACTTGGGGGTTTTTTTGAGTTAAAATTGAACATTTCTATTTAATTGATTTTGTGTTTTCTAATGAGCTAACTAGGGAAAATGTCACATCTTGTATTTATGCATGACAGGTTTTAAAATATCAGTTAGTGTTTTTTCTAGCCTAACATTAATATTTCTTCATAAATTGAACTTTAGTGAGTTGAATTTAAAAGTTGCCATGAGGAAGTACTTATTTTGAACTGAACTACACAGAAAACAAAACTTTCAACTGAGGCTTCAGTTTGAAATCTGTTTTCATGTAGTATCTTGCTCTGTGCTGACGATGTATCGTCTCTGTGTCTCTTCCCTGAAAAGGGGATCACAGTGGTCTTCATGAGCCTAAATGCCTGTCGCACGCTACTGTAACTGCATTTTCTCATTAACACTTGAATTAAATTTAAGGATGGCATTTTACAGTAGCTTGGACACCTAGTCTAACTGCGTATTTGTACATTCCACCCAATGCTGAATTTTGTGTTGCATCAATTGCACTGACAGTGGTAAGTGGCAAGTTGAAAACCAGTCTGCTTGAGGAGACAAAGGCAGCAATTTGATTGTATCCCTCTAGAGCAGGTAAGTGTGGCTGTAAGCAAGACCACATTTTCGTACGTTTTGTCATTACAGTGTAGATTTTGAATTAATTGTACTGAAACTATCTGAAATCCAACATTGTTGGGGGGCAGCATTAAAGCTTAGTAAGTGGGCAGGTACAGGCAATGGGTAAAACAGGTCTGTGCATTAAAACGGTGTTTGTGTTGAAGTTTCCTTGTAGGGAGGGATAGGTGCAATATGCTTGCAACAGCAACCAAAGTTCTTCCTTCTTGCTTCTGAAACTTGACAGAGCTATGGAAATACTGTCCTGTACACAGGGCTTTGTGTAGCAGGCTCTCGGCTTAATGTGTGGATTCTTAAAATGTTTAAAGTATTGGTGACAACAAATTTAAAATTACATACATTCATGTTATGATCTCTTCATAAATGAGATACTCATAACAGGGACTGGCAGAGTTTGTATGTATTTCCCATATAGCTTTAACTTGCCCTGCAAGACCTTTTTTTTTTTTTAAAAAGATAAAAAAAATCCAAGGACAGTTCCAATGCACGTGAAACTGAAAAGCAAAGTTCTGATACTTCTTCCCTTTTCAAAAAACAAAAGCACGTAGGGATAATTTGAATAAAATCTCTGCTATTCGGGACTTCGGTTTCTCTTGAGCTGTTTTAAATAAAAAAAAAATGTTTTCAACTGCTGCCTGAATCATACTTGCTAGTTCCTAATAATGATTGTTCTTGTTAATCAGGTGGTGGTGGTAGTGACAACTAGGAAGCAGAAAAATGTAAGCAGGATAGCTGTTATCCGGCTTTTCCTTACTTCAAATGGCTTCAGGATGGCAGCACATGGGTGTGTTGGTTTTCAGGGAGGCATGCTGAGAAATGTAGAAAAATGTTAGTTGGGATAAGGAAGTGTTTCAGTGGAGTATGTTCTTGGTGGTGGACTTCTGTGTTAGAGAATTCAAGGGCCAAATGTAAATGAATGAAATGCAGCCACTTAAGTTATACTATGTCTCCAAATCTGCTTAGTGGTAGAAGTTGCCTTCAAAAAAAGGAATGTTGATATTTGACTCTCTTGTTTTTATATTCAGGTACTCCTGGACTAGAGGCCTACACATTTCTTCAGCATTTATATCTTAGTCATATTTCACAAATTCCATGAAAATGAGAAAAGCAAGGCATTTGTGCACAAACTTATATTTTTAAAATGAAAAATAAAGTCTGCAAGTCAAGACATTTGAAAACCATCCTGTAAATTTGGGTTCGATAAGAAAGGCTTCTAAAGAAATCTTAATTCCTTATAATTTTAATATCAATATGGCCTCGCTTCTCATGTGTAATAGTGAAATGTCATCTTCCAGATGGATGGTAAAAGGTTTCTCTTTTGTTCATACAACTTTCTCAAACATGTATTGTAAGAAGTTTGATAAAAATGTGGAACTTCTTTGCACGTATGTGTAACTAGGTGATTGTTCAACCTATCAAAAATATTTTAGATTATTTTAATTTTGGCACATTGGATAAAGTTTACTTTTTATGTATTCCTTAATTTCTAGTAGTAAAGTTACTGTTATAAAAGTGTTGATATGTTCTGTTTTTCTGGTCTCGGAGAAGCAGAACACTGCTTTCACTTCACTGTAAAGCTTGGGAAAGCATTAATGCTTCGTGATAGCTTGACCACTTGTTTTATACCTGTGGTTTAAATTACTTCCTTTGGGTGGGGAGGCAGGAATGAAGCAAGGAAACCTTGTCACTGGTGTACATGAATACTTAGGCATTCTGAATTTTATGTGAGAGCATCCCAGCATTTTTCCTTTGGGAAGAATTTCCAATTGGGAATTTTCATGAAAGGGCTTGCTATTATTATTTTGGATTTCTTAATGTTAGTTAATTGATAGTGTCAGAATTCCAGGGAACTGCTCCATTAAATTTCAGGCTTGATCTGTAGGGGGTGAACACAGTTGTGGACAGAATATGGGTGTTTGATGATAGCATAGATGAGCTTACACAAGTAGTCTACAAAAGCCTAGTGTATAGTATTGTGGAACAAATACAATCTTTGTCTTCTGGGCTGTGTGGGAAGCAGTTTAATTATCTGAAAGTACACTTGTACGTTAATGTCTTTTTCTTTGAAGACATGGACTTCGCTGAGGCAATGCTTGAGGGTGCTGCACAAATGGTTAGTAACTGTTTCCTATCTGTACTTTTCAGGATCCTTTAGCATGGATGAACTGCACGGCAATTCTTAACCAATTTTTTCTTGGTTACTGATTCATGGCTTGGAGACTTCCTTGCAGTTCTCCTCTGGTTATCTTAATTGAAAAGCTTGAGTAGGCTCCAGACTTATTCTATCAGCTACCTGAAAGATCATCTGAGTAGTTGTAGGTCCTATGTGATTGAAGAAAAATTGATATAACTTGTCTTAAGTGGTAACTGATACCTTGTTAATAACATACAGGAAATCAGAACCTGTTAGCTTGAATGCTGACAGTCAGTTTCTGATGAAGTAAGAAGCTTAGATGATTGGTTTAAAAGAAAGGTCTGACATTATGCACTTATAAAATACTAAATACTTTATTTGCTCCATCTGTGATTGTCAATATTAAATACCTATAAAAAGTCCCAAATAAAGCCAAACTGGAATTTTAAGAGCATCATTGTAATTCTGTTTCTTAAGTTCCCTTTTTAAGGGAATTTTAGTATGTGTGAGTGTGAGAGAGAGAGAGAGAGACATACATTCATCATTGAAAACGTTTCCTCTGCCTGAAGTATACATGTGTGTCTATATTCTTGTGCTCCAGATAATTATCTTACAGATATACTTTGCGTGCATCCCACTGAAATTGTCTTCGATGCTAGTCTTATAACCAGTGCTGCTGAATACAGTTCTCTCAATAAGCAAATAAATGTATGTTTGGTTTTGTTTATTTTTTTGTAATCATACGTATTTTTTAGCTCCAGCAACGTAAGATTATCTCCTCTTCTAAGACAATGGTTGTTTTGTTTTTGTGCTGGTGGGTTAGGATAAATGAAAAAGCTTTTTTACAAGTCATGTTAATGTGGTAATCTACCAATGGCAATAAAGAAAACCACCTCGGTGCTGCTGTTGGTATTTTTAAAATAAGTGTTTTTGAGATTTTTGGTTTCAATTGTTTGGCTTTTTATACTTTTTTGAAATTCCTTACTTATGTATCTTGTATGTAATTGTAATTAGCAACAAGAATTACATTTCTAAGGAAGTGTGCATTACCATAAATTAAAAACTTAAGTACAGTGTTATAAATGAGATATGAATGCAGCAAAGTTTTTAAAATAAAATCTCAGTGAGGAATACACTGAAGATAAGAAAAAATATGGTTTTGTTAAGGAGCTGTCCTGTAATTAATTGGCTTCCTTGCTTTATCACAGACTTACTTGATTATTGTGGAATTTTTTTTCATTGCTTGCTAGCTACATTGATTTTATTTTTTTTGTTACCTCACTAAATACTCCCTTCCTTATCAGATAAGATTCTTGCACTTATTTTCTCTTTATACTATGGATTTTAAAGAAGCCGAAATAGGAGTTACTGAAACTATAACCATTTTTAGCCATATGCTTGCAGAAGTTTTGAATGCCTTTTCCTGTCATTTTTTGTCACGCTAGCTTGTTGTTATCTTACAAAAATAAACATTTGTAATAGTAGCTGCCATTGTTAAAGTGGGTGTAGTTACTGTGTGCTTGGCCTGTGGCTAGATTAGTTGACAGATATCACCAAAAGGTCTCCTTGTTGCACAGGGAGACAGTGCTCTCCCCGTACGACACAGAGCTCTCTGTATGTGTGTGAGGGCATTATATATGTGAGAGTTGGAGAACTGAAGAGCCTAAGTCTGGGTCTTCATGGAGAGAGCCAGTTCTCTTGTGATTTTCTTCTGATAGAAAACATGCTGTCCATTATGAATCTACCATAAGTGGGTGAAGAGTTCTAATGTGTTGCTATAAGGTTGTATTTCTTCACCTAGCAGGTACTCAAAATAGTCTTGCAAGGAATTCTTTGCTCTATTTCTGCACCACAGGAAAGCTTCTTATGCCAGAGCCAGAAATGTGTAAATGTTTAGTTGTCTATTGGCTTTTGAAGCACAATTCAGTGTAAACATGCATCTTCGCAGGACAGGGATGTTATGAATGGATCTCTGAGTGTCAGTGAGCAAGACAGATCTCTTTAGCAAGGTTTAGTGCTTATTTACTTCAGCTTATCATTCCTATATCATAAAAAAATTATATTAATTCCCAGTGTAATTCAGACTGCTTTTTACTTCTCTTTTCATATTTCTTATCCATATGTTTATCGAAGTAGACCATAAGCTTAAAAAAGACCAATACCAAATAACAAAACCAGATGTGAGCAAGATACCTAAATTAAAAAAAAAAAAAAAGAAACTGGGATGGCTAGCATAGCAGTGTCCTTCTCCTAAATGCTACTTCAGTACAACTAGTAGATGACAATAATAATTTGTTATAATTGTCAGCAGTGTATTCCAAGAAACAAATATAACCCTAGTGAGAAATAATGATTTCTATTCACAGAAGTATGGCAGTCAAATCATTCTTCAGAAAAGAGCAGACCTGTTAAATGACTTTCTGGGTCTCTTGGTTTCCTTCTGTAAGGCCAGAGTCTTATAATCTTTTTTTTGTGTGTTACAACTTTTTTAATTTAACTTCACATAATTTGAAAACTTACTTCTTTTGAGAAGAATGTTTGGTTCTCCATTTACCTTATATACCATTTATTGCCTAACCAGTCATTAAGACTTAATCTTCGAGTATGTTATGTTTGTTTGCTAGAAATAACATGCGTTTGCTTTCACATGTCATTTTTATGACCATCTCTTGTTGAGAGAACTTTAAAATTCTCTTTCCAGCAACAATCTTGGAACATTTGATATCTGCTGATAATACTGGTGTTTTGAACTGTGTCAGAATGGTGTGAGTTCCCTTTCTCATTTATGACTCCTCCAGAAATGGTTCAATAGGTTGTAGCTTTTGAAATTCTACATAGCTCATCCTGTCCAAATTACTTGTTTGTATGCTATCTTCTACTGTTCTAATTGGAGGTGGAGATCATAGTATGCACAGCTTTATCTGCTTATCCCTAATATCTTAAGCTGATATGAGTATAACTTTTTTGTATAAAATAGCTGATGTTCTTCTCTGTAGGGCATAGGAAAGTCAAATTGTCTAAGAAACTCTTGATGTGCATTATGTATGGAGATGTTTTACTCTGCTCTGGCAGTCATCCAATATAAAATAAGCAATTTCATCTTTTAAAGTAGGACAGACACTTAAAACAGAATTAATGTTCTCATGTATCAAATATATATGGATGTATAAAAATAATCTACAATAAGGACTTTCTTTTAGAATTTCTATTGTGAGTTTTATCATGCTTTTAATCTCATTTTTCTATTAATGGCTTCAGACTACTACATCAGCAAAGGCCATGTCTGTTCTGACCTGACGCTTTCTACATCTTGGGCAGTTGCGTTTCCCCTCATACTTAACAGATTAAACTGCATGCTACAAGTGAAGAATTTGATTCTGTCAAATGTGCAGTTGGCTTAGGTGTGATATATGGCCAAATTACAACTTAGTCTTATAGTTCAGCAAGAGATAGAGTAGGGCTCTCATGGGCTAACCTGGGGGGGGGGGGGGGGAATCTCTTTCTAATACCTATGCTTGGGATTCTATAACCTGTTGTAGATGAACTAATCACATAGTTGACTGTCAGCGAGCGCTCATATTCCGATCTTTTTGATGACATTACTGCTGTTCCTAGAGTAAGACCCAGTAGTATGTTGCACTTGTTTATTCTCTGAAGTGGCTGTAGTATGAACTGGACATATAGGATTCTGTTCTCTGTTGGGATACTGAAGTTTGTCATACAGTAATAAGCTTATGAATCTTTGTGTAAACCGTATTAACATACTTCAGATATATTAGCCAAACACACAAAATTATGAGAATGATTAAGCTGCACAATTATTAGTATCTTTGGGTTTTACTTATCAATATAAATTATCTACTTCCTGTAACACCTAGAAATTCTGCTCAGTAATGGTGTAAACATTTCATTTTTATAGTGATAAAATACCAGATTCCCTCTGCAAACCTGTTAGTGTGAAAGTGAAGAGGCTGAGAGATCATGTAACTGCTACTTTTACATCTTCAAAATACCACAGTATATGTATCCCTTGATGCATCTGAGTTGGTACTGGGAGACTAAGTAACAGCAGAAAGGATTAGAAAGCCCTAGGAGCTTTTGTAATACTTGATTCAGATGTCTGATAGCCTTCTTAGGCAGAAGAGGGAAGCCTGTTTCATTAGCTTTGCAGCAAGCATCTGGTGCAAACAGAGGCTGGTATTTCTTGGCTTGTTTCATAGGATGACTCGTTTTCAGTGGCTACTGAATAGTACTAAAATCTCAAAGTATGGCTAGGTGGCTTCAGAACAAGCAATCCAACCAATCTTCTGTGTATTTCAAGTAGGTGAATTTGACTTCATAGGAACTAGAAAATCCAGGCAGGTAATTTACCTCTAACTTTAGATATCCATCTTTGGAGATCTCAGCCTTCATCACTGTGGGCCTGATCCTTCTTGAACAGGGCCTATGAGGTTTTGCTGAAGGTGGTGGTTCAATCTGTGGAGTTAGAGCATTGGTTGTGATTATTGTCTCTTTAGCAGTGAAATATTCTCTTTGACAAATGCACCTTTTGACATACCAGTCTTCAGGAGAGATAGCTGGTAAAATGGCTTTACAAGGAGAGAAGGCATCCCAGTATCAAACTGGGATTAAATAACAATTATTACCAGACTAGTATAGCTGTAGACTCAGTAGTTCTCCGTTTAGAGTCAAATAACAGAATGATTTTTCTTTCACATTTTCACTTTCTGTGCAGGTTTGTTTCCCTTTTGCAGAAAAATGCTGAAACAAATTGGATATATTTTAGCTTCTAAAACTACTTGGATGTAAAGATGCAGTGTTGGCCAAATGAAGAGAGCCTATGTTATTCTGAAAGGAAGATGATTAAGAGATACTGGAGAAGCTGAAGCAGCTGCTCCTTTAGTCTTTGTCAGGTACTCTAGCAGAAGAATAGAACTTAATTTCACACTTACATAACATTTGGCTAAAATTCCTGTAACTAATTTAGGAAGCCAGATTCATTAGTCTCTGTGAAATAGCGTGTTCAATGCTGTCTTTAAGTGACAGTTGCTGCCATTTAGTACTAGGATAAAAGAGTTCCCTGTTAAGTTTTTTGTTTTAATACAATATGCCACACCTGTGCTTTGTTAATATGGGCACAATGGTTAGGTGATAGATGTAGTGAATCAGGAGGAGAGGGAATCAGAGGCTGACAGGAGGACAGACCATGCCTTGCCCATCCTACTTTGATTTTTTTTTACTGATCTTGATATCATTTAGAATAGTTAATGGCAAAAGAGAAGTTGTGAGCGTTACTGGAACTGCTAGTGGTGAGCAGTTTGTCTAAAATACTAACAGCTAACCTGCATTCAAGGAATGGCCGACTGTTTTGTCCCTGCTCCTCACACTGACCACTGCTCCTAGCATGCCTCCAGGCCAGCTGACTAGCCCAGTGTTCTTGGCACCTGTTGAGGCTTGGGTTGCAGTTAACTGAGTACCCATAGTCTTAATTCTTGCTTAAGGTCCCCAAAATGAACTCTGTAGATCCTATCTAAGCTCACCCCCAGTATTGTCACCATATATGGCGTTTGCACTGAGCAGAATATATAACTTCTCCATATTTGTTCTTACTCAGTGCTTTTCCATCAAACTCCGGGCTCTTTTCCTCACAACCTGTTGTTAAATGCATTGATTGCTCTGATACAGCCAAGTTACAGTGTGACCACTTTTGTTCATGAATGTTTTCTGTGGTCACCTGTGGTTTGACCGCTGCTGGTATGCAAGTTGCCTTTGCTAACTTGCTTCAGACAAACACTAATAACTTTTTTCCTCTCCGTGACTGGGTATTTGTGGGCATAGCAGACAGAGCTTCCATTTTCTTGGTGAATTGACTCTTTCATATTTCAAAACTTGCCTTTACTGTTATCCTGCTGCTATTAAAATCTGGTCCAGCATAACCGTGGGATAAATCTGTTTGCCCAAATAAGATGGCAGAGAAGCCAAGACATCTAAATGTTTCTGAACATTGAAGAGCACAGGAAAATTAACTGAAGCTATGATTCAGCTTTTGTAGACCATTATATGCCCTTTATAAGGAAAATATTTGCAGATAATTAGTATTAAAATCATTGAGCTATTCAGAAGTAAATCTTGCCTGTGTATTTCACAATAGCTTGCTAAATAACATGTGTATTGCATACCTTGTCTTAAAGTATTGAGTCATTGGTCCATAGAGAACAAGTTGTTAATAATCTAACTAGTCAATTACTGTTTGCAAGTCTTCAAAATTAAGACGGGGAAACAAAGGACAATGTTTTGCCTTCTCTGTTGCCTAAGATGTTGCAGTAGACTGTTCTCCTGCAATACATTAATCTTCATGTATTTAGTTTTACAGTTCATGAAGCAAATAATCCAAAGTGGATAATGGAATTATTAATATGTAGACCACTGAGTTTAAGCATTAAAAAATGATAGTCATCACAATGTTGAGCTTGTACTTTAGAATTACAGTTTAGATCAATTTATTTTGAATTTCCCAATTAGTAATACAGGAGCTGTTGTCTCTTGGTTCAAAACTGCTAATAAATAGAATTTTTGAGGGAGGCAAAGTTTTAAAGTTCAAATGTATGTGGTGAAAAAAGCCTTGTATCTTTTTTGTTTCATTCATGGAAAGCTGAAACATTTAAGAACAAAATCCTCGCTTCCTGATAAAGCAAGGGGGTGGGCTGTTGGGAAGTGTCAGGCTGCCTGGTTCTAGCTAACGTGTTCTCTGGGGTTTGCTTTTTGGCCCTGCTCCTTAGCTTTGTCACTGCTGTTCAAATAAAACACCACCTGGCAGTTACTTAAGCACATTGTTACCTTGATTCATGAATAGGTTTTGCTGCATGAAGATCAGAATGCTCTGTACCCTGCAGATCAAGTCCTCACTGGGTTACACTGTGGATTTATGTTTTTTATTTTGTGCTGAGGTGCAGTGATACAGAGACTGGCAACATAGCGATTGTCACGTAGGGAAACTTCAGTTAGCCTGGCATAGATGGAGGGGGTTTGCTTTAGGTTTAAAAAATAATAATTAAAAAAACAGGTTCGGGGCCACAAAATGGGGATGTCCTTCAGTATGCAGGAGCTTTGTGCAGGCACGGGGCAAGTATTCTTTCTACAAACCCAACAGCAAAAGAATATTTAAGTATTCTCAACAAGCTTGAGTTAAAATGTGAAGTTTTCTTGAGCACTTCAGGAACTGTATTCTATAAAGATATACATAATACTTAAATTTTGCAAAAAGTTAGCTGTGGTTTACTAAACAAAAGCTTTCAGACTTGGTTGGTCTTTCCCACCTGCGTGGAGGAAAAACACAAGAGTTCTTTGTGCTGGTGAGAGTAGATCGGTTTTAGCTGTCACATGAGAGGAAGATAGTTGCTTCTGCTTTTTAGAGAACAAGCACAGATTGTGAAGCCTCCACTGTTGTATTACATTGTTCATGAATTCCAAGTCCAAGGGCATCTAAAAGACTTTTTATATCAGTTGGGAAGTTAATCATTCTTTCACTGCTGGGATAGCGTTTTCAGTCTTGTATACAAAGTATTCATGCAACTGGGATGGTTCACGCCATTGGATAATTTATATAAAAAACAGAGTAAATCTATTTTTAACTTGCACCTATGATATTTCAGAGCTGTACTGTTCTTATGCAAAAATTTTTGGCTTTGAACTGATCTTTTTTTTGATTGAGGGGAAAAATGTGAAGTTGACCTTTTTTACTCTTTTTTTTTCCCTATTTTAAACTTTCACTCACATTCTCCATTTGGACTCTACCTGCTGCCATAGTATCTTTGTTTTTCATTAATTATCACTAGGGGTTTTTTTTTGTCTCTGTTCTTAGAATAGTATGGAATTCAGAGCTGGGGCAAGAATATTTTTTTATGTCATTTGCATTAGTTTCAAATTTAAGCAAGCATTAATGCTTAACATCTGAAAAAATGTTAATTCTTAAGTGTGTTTCTATTTATAAACATTAACTATTTAATTGCTAGACACAGTTCTGAGTGTCTAAAATTGGTTAATAATAGCGGGTTTAGATGTTGCTTAAAAAAAATGTAATTTGTTTACAGTACCCATCTGCTTATTATGTTTCAGCACTGAACAGGAAAAGTTACTTCCTGCCTCAGAATACTCTGTTTTCTTTGTCTCTACAATCAGAGAAAAAAAAAACATAACCGGAGTACTCCTGACCAGCAAAAACTGCTAATTTTTCTAAGTAGGGATTTCTGGCAAATGAGCCTTAGTAATACCTCACTGATGAAGATAGGAATTGTAATTTTAATGTTGTCATACTGCAATGAATGTTAGAGGGATTACGTTGTAGGTCGTAATACAGTACATAAACGTAGCTTTAACTGCACAGCTCAGTGTTTTAGGAGCTGAAGACTGGATGTGTGAAGGCAGCCATTGTAACTAAATTATGATATAGCCTTATCTTTTAAGCTACGATTTTATTTTTGAAATAAAATTTCATTCTGAGGGTTGGCTTAGTCAGGCTTGCTTATTTTTAAAGATGATTAACTTCAAGAAGATGGGTGGGGACCATGTGCTGCTGTTAAAAATGTGGGTTTCTTGGTGATTTAGTAGATAGCTCAACAGAATCAGAAAATCTTCCAGACTGTTCATATTTGTTTTTCAGCATCTTGACAGTATTTTTTGCTTTTTGTTGTTGCCATCAATTACAAGCAACTATTTTGCTGGAGGTCAGAAAGTACAAACCCAGATGAATGACACTTTAATTTTACAGATACAATCTTGCTGTGAGTTTTGCTATAATGTAGCTGACTTGAAAAGCCTTTCAGTCATCAATCACTCGGAAAGCAACTCTCAAGGCCACTAGCCTTACTTTCATGACTTCTGTGTGTACTTTATACATACTTAATGTGTATTAGTTTACATATCCTTTTTTTTTGAGGAAGAGTTCATGCATGGGAAGAGGCACTACATACATAGTTTCATGCTTGTATATTCTATGAAGATGGAAAATTTTCCATTAATTCATGTTCATTTTGTAAATTGTTTTAAAATGGAGATTGCAAGCTTTGAGTTGCGAAAGAATGCATGAACCGTCCCAAGACTTGTGAAGCCTTTGGTGAATGACGTTATGCATAGGGTAATTTTTATATTGGCTTAATATTTGCTCAGAACTTCATTTTTACTGAGTGTCCAAGGTAACAGGCAGTACACACATTTTAAAGAACTATCTCTCAAAACAGGTATGCTGCAAATAGGAGTAATTTGCTACTCTGCCAACTCTTAAAAGGCTTGCTGCAGTCAGTTGGAAGTTATGTTTTAGCAGCTGCATTGCAAGGAGAGGAGAATAGGATGGCACAAAGTCTGAATGCTGTGTTATTATAGTTCAGCTAAAATTAATTGTGTTTATGACGATATTATTTTTTTATTTGCTGTAGTCGTGACATGGAGAATAAAGAAACCCTCAGGGGGTTGCAGAAGATGGATGACCGCCCAGAAGATCGTATGATCAGGGAGAAACTCAAGGCAACATGTATGCCAGCCTGGAAGCATGAATGGCTGGAAAGAAGAAGCAGGAGAGGCCCTGTGGTAGGTGGCACTGATGGAAGGGCAGTATCTGTAACAGCTATTACAAATAAAAATCCTTTAAGTTTCTTTCTATTAGAAACCTCTCTTTCTTAATAATTTGCGTACTGTTAATTATGGTCTCCTGTTCATTTTTTATGAGTTGTTTAACAGGAAACTCTCTGACTTTCTGAAATACACGTATTTATTAAGCTTTGTTTTTAAGAAAAGGCATATTGCTGTGCTGCTACTGTGTGTAGTATAAAATAATACTGTGACAACACTGCCCTCTAATGTCGACAACAAAGGTAGCTCCTCCTGTTCATCAGGTAAAAACTTAAGTTTGGTTGCTGAACTGCACTATAGTGCTTTGTACTCTCTTGATTCTTAGGGGTTTCATGACTTCGCTTTTCCTTAGTTTGTAATGTTAAAGTTTTCTATGTTTTGTAAAGGAAGTGTATGGAATGTTTGCTAGATGAAAAAAACAAAATGTAATCTTAATAGAACAAAAAAAAAATCCCAAAACTGAGTAACTCCTTCACACAAGGCTCAGTTCTGCTAAACTCTGGATGCCAGAGTATTCTATTAGCCTTTAGGGTGATGCTTTTGTCTAAATGACTCAGAAGCAGCTTAAAGAAATTGCAGGCAGATCAAACCTGAAACTTCTTAAGTGTAGTTGCAATTCTGTTCAGTATAATGCTGGCTGATTAGCAGCCAGGTTTTCAGTTACTGCCATTTTACCTTTTAAATGTTTTCAGGCACTAGCACCTGGTAACTGGTCCATAGGCACATGAATTTGCCTTGTGACCTTCCAGGAAAGACAAAGCATCACAGTAATCTATAGAAGGGAAAAAAAAAAGGCTGCACTGCTTTTTATACCTCTAATTTATCCTGTTCACTTTCATAATCAGATAGAAGTATATTTGCAAACAGTAACAACATAGGTTTCTGAAAAGTTCAGGTTTGCAATACATTAAATATGGTGACTTCTTAAATTAAAATGGGCAGTGCTTGGGTCAAGACTGTAAATGCAGATTTTTCTTCTCTTAGGCAGTACTTGACTACTAGACACAACATCCTCATTGTCCTCTTCTCCCTGTAGCCTGCTGAAACTGAAATGCATATCTGGATAGTGGAATAGCTTTAGCAGGATTAGTTAAATGCTTCAGTTTAAAATAGCATTTGACCTTGTGGATACAATCCAAATCATTTGGTAGAAAGGCACTGAAGCTGGATGTCTCTTCCTCCTCATACCCTGAGCAGGGAAAGCACCTTCCATTCTTTTTTTTTTTTTTGCCTAAATTGGAGACCTCTGCAACTTTCTAGGAGAGGTCTGCTCAATTAATCTGAAGTGTTACTTGGAGCTTCCCTCCAGCTTTGAGTCAAGCCTCTAAGACATGGAGAAATGTAGAACTAAAACTGACTCTGCCTGCTGTGACTGCTTTTAATTCGATTCCATGGGGCCTTACTCTTCTCATGTATTATGTAGGTCTGAGGAGCAGTCTTGAAATATTCCATATCTCAGTGTCAAAATTCAGTGTTTATGCAACAAAGCACTGTATTAGAAGTGTATGTGCTCGCTCTTTTTGAGCCCATGTGTCTATTCAGGTAGTGCAGTACTGTGCACAGTGATTAGCTCAGATACCAGATGCAGTATAGCTGTCTTACTTGTATTGCAGGCCTAAAAGCTGGCTGTGGTTCTTATAGGGCACAGCACACCTTAATTTTGTTGTATTCCCTCCATGTTTAAAGTAATTTTACTTTNACTTTGCAATAAGTGTTGTGCTGCAGAAATAGCAGCCCTAGTATTTCTTAGCCAATTCTTATTGTATGTAACAGATGGATCCAATGTTATAACTCTTACTAAAAATACAGTGAGAGGAAAAATATTCTTTTGGTTCTTACTGTACAAATGGGAGAACTGCTGTCCTTGGAGATGTCATGAATGACAATTACAGAAATACTCTGAGAATTGGCTCAGTTGCTGCTACAAGTGGCAGAAATGAACAGGAAAAAAAGGTTCTTGCTTTTATGTTCTATATAGATAACCCCTATTAGCTGTTAATATTAGAACCTAGGGAATATGCAAAGTCTGGATGTCTGGATAGTGGCTTGATTATATGATGCTAGCAAAACAAGTTTTGATTAATTTGGTTTTTAGTGTAAAATAATCTATTCATGTTTCTAATACGTAATTTAATTCCTGCAAGGTGGTGAAACCTATCCCCGGGAAAGGAGATGGATCAGAAATGAACAAACTCTCTCTAGAACCTCAAGCTGAAGAACAAAGCACCGCTTCTTCACCTACACAGAAAGGAAGACGTAGTCCTTCCCCTAGTAGCTCCTCTTCATCATCTTCTAGGACAGTTAAATCAGAATCACCAGGTGTTAGAAGAAAAAGAGTATCTCCAGTGCCTGTAAGTTGCGAGCTGAGATTGTGATTTTTGATTTGGCTTTGTTCTGCAATCTTTTGCTTACAAAGGCAATTAGTCCTCCCTGTGTAGGACAAGGTGCTGATATGAATGCATTTTGACAGGGTATCACTTGAGTGAGATATGCAGACCATATCTCATATTACATTTCTCACATGTGGAATTTTATTCTCTACTCTTAAGTGTGTATTTTCTTTAGAATTCAATCCTACTTTCAATTTTTATTTCTAGGAAATAAATGAAGGACTATAGATACTCAGTTGTGAAGACATGTATGTTCTCTTAGCTTGATTTGCACAAAGAAGTGCTAGTAGTTTGGTTTGTTTTCCTGTGGTTTTGCATGCCAATTCTCCAGGCAGGTATATTCCATCAGTGATAGTATTGTTGACTGAATTAAGATTCCTGCAGAGTGTTACCAGTATGCTATTGGTGGGTGATCTCTATTCCAGAACTGATTTTCATATACAGATTAGGAAAGATTTAGGTATGTGCGTTGCTGGAAGACTAAAATCTCTTACTTCATTTCAAAATACCTACAGTAGAAATTTTCAGCAATAGTGACTGGCTTCATTAAATGAGACCAGGAGTATGTTTTGATCAGTAGTATCTAGCAGGTTTGTTGTTACAAAAATGCTCATCCACAGTTATGCTTCAGTTGACTTGTCTACAACTTCACAGTACAATTAGAGTAAGAGTAAAATCTAATTGCTTTTACTGTCCCATTGATCTAACAAAGTTTTCAAAATCACTTAAAATATGTATTGCCATTCCTCTGTACTAGGGATGAATATTACAAGTTATAGCACTGCAGCACAGCTCCATTCCTCTTAAGACAAATGGAAAGGTTACAAAAACCCAAACAACCATACCAAAACCACCTCAACCCACCAAACTATCTAATTTAGCCTTTGGTCCATTTTTACTTGATTGTTTTTCTTTGTTTTTATATTAACCTTTCATGTGAAAAACCTTAGAAGTTTATGCTGTCTTTTACTTAACTGATGAACAGTGAATCAATTATAACATTCATCATAACATAAAATTTGAAGTGGATATAAATCAAAGCAGAAGATCTGAAATTCAACAGAGCCACTAATGCATCCCATAATGTTAGAGATGTGAAGAATTTAAATGAAGACAATTTTAATAAAAGGTTTGGGCAATTGAATTTTTGATCATGGGGAAACGAAACAAAACGAACCCACCCTCATCTGAAACTTGTATTAATTGTGTAGAGGAGAGCAAGCTGTATCCTTTTTCCTTTTCTTTGAAACTTCTTAAACTTTTGTTCTTCATTGGGTGTATATTCCCTTTTGTAAACTGTAGTCACAGGATTTCTTCATTTATGAAATATATTATCATTATAACCTTCTATAATAATGTCCAATATTGAGCACAAGTCTATGATTATCTTTTGACTGAATTATACTTGTTAGTTCAGTAGTAATACGGTAATGCAACCAATAAAGACTTGAAACTAGAAGCAGTTTAAGAGACTCCTTTTCTATCATGAAGTCAGACGAAATTTAAGTTACAGTATTAAAGTCATATAGTCTGAGCAAATGATCATAGTTTCAGGGTTCAGGGGCTCCCGTATTCTATGTCATTTGGAAAGGGGGGGGGGAGAATATCAACACCTAATTAAGCTTACTGCTGTCCTGGAAATGCTTATGTGGAACCACTTCTGTAGTTTCAGAGTGGACGAATAACACCACCTCGACGAGCCCCATCCCCAGATGGCTTCTCTCCATACAGCCCTGAGGAAACAAATTGTCATGTCAACAAAGTTATGCGAGCCAGGCTGTACCTGCTGCAGCAGATAGGACCCAACTCTTTCTTAATTGGAGGAGACAGCCCTGATAATAAATACAGAGTGTTTATTGGGCCTCAGGTAGAGAATGTTTCTGTGTGGTCTGTAGCTCTTGTTAATTTATAGTTAATTTTGGAAAACTGTTCAAAACAAAATTAAATCAAGTTAGTCACCAACCCATGATAATGGTACTATAAAGTAATGTTTAAAAGTTGGAATTGGTTCTCATATAATATGATAGGCTTATATTTAGCCAAATATGTAGCAAGTACATTAGTTTTGTCTAAGGCTTCTCTTTAAAAAAAAAAAAAACACAAAAAACCCCACAAACAAACAAAAAAACAAAAAACAACCCCTCCAAACCTCTAGTTTGGATATAATTACTATGGTCCTGTCTTTCTCATTCCTAGAAGTGGCTCTGAATTATGTATCTTAAATATTTTTGCTAAAATTTGGCCACTTCATTTTCCTAGTTTCTCACTCTGAAACACTTTATTTCCTCTATTCATGGGACATACACAAATGAGAAGCAGATGACATAATACTTTTAGTGGTGTGATAATTTCATTAATATCCATAGTAAGGTCCTTTTCATAGACTTTCACAGTACTAATGTGATGCTGCATTGGAAAACATCTAGGTTTTTGAGTGAACAGAAGCATCTCATTTAAGTTTGATTGCTGTCATGTTATGGATATATGATGATTATATGTGTAAATTCCTTCTAGTATGAAGCATAGCAACAGTTTCAGTTGATCTAAAAAAACATTAAAAATGGGGGAAAAATAAATTTAAAACAGGTGTAAAAATAATCTGCTTTTCCATATATATTTCTGAGTAATATTTTGGGAATTCACATTTTGTAAGGCCATGCAAATATTTATGCCTGTATATGTAATATTTTGCATAGACTCTTTTTTTTTCAGGGAGAGGGTAATATACGCTCTATCATGCACTTAAATGTGAAAAAATTATCTATGTAATTATCAATTCAGTAGAGCCTTAGCATATACTATTTTTTGCAGACTTGTAGCTGTGGCCGTGGAACGTTTTGTATTCATCTGCTGTTTGTTATGTTGCGGGTCTTCCAGCTTGAACCCTCAGACCCAATGCTCTGGAGAAAGACGCTGAAGAACTTTGAGGTAATCAATTGCTAATACATCTAATAGCAGATCTAGAATACACTCCAGGTAAAAGTTTTTAGAATATTATCTTAAAAATGCTGAAAGCTGTTGCTTTTCAAAGCAACAAGAACATTTGTTTTAATTATATCTTTAATTCAGTCTCAAGAGCTCTGTAAGTAGAAAAAAATAGCTGAATAGTACAGAGCTGTAGTTTAGTGACTGCTTCAAATCTTGGATTTTCTGCTCAAATTTGTGTATATGTCTCACTGATTAGCTGAAAAGTAAACAGAACGAGGGACTTCAGAAATAATTGTGTGGTATACTTAAAGCTGTTATTTATTTTTAATAAGCAAGTAACTTTTCCTGTAAAGTGTGTCTTGTGATCTCTTTATTCTGAAATTCGTGCTGCTGCTACTGCTAATGCATTATTGTGAAGGTAAATAGATCTTTCTTAGCAGTAGTTAAGCTTCAGTAATAATACTTCTCATTACAAGCTCTTCATAGCATAAAAACAACTGTTGCTGTCTTTTTCTGATGTTAGGTTGAGAGTTTGTTCCAGAAATATCAGAGTAGGCGTAGCTCGAGGATCAAAGCTCCATCTCGTAACACCATTCAGAAGTTTGTCTCACGCGTGTCAAATTCTCATACATTGTCATCATATAGTACTTCTACATCTAGTTCAGAAAACAGGTTAGTATTTTTCTAAAGGAATTAAAAGCTTTATTCTGTAGTTTTCTTCTGATTTTGGAGGTCTAGAATCACCTACATACTTTTTGTTCAAAGCTGCTTTCATTTCAAACCACGTTAAGTCTCTGTATTGGCAAACAATTGTGTCAAGCATATGTTAGTCACCATGTTACCAAGTGGGCATATTTGCTTTGTAAGTTTTGTTTGGAAAATATTAAGTATAGTTGTGATAATAATTTTTGACTCTTTATAAATTTGGGAAACAAACTTTTGAAATGCAAGTGCAAGAGTGAAGCATACGTTAACTTTGGAAATCTATTTGTGTGCATTTGTTCAAATACAGCACTTGTGCAAATGTTGGCAAATGAAGAAACATGATTTTTCTTTTTCTTTTGTCCTACTCTGGAGAGATATAAAATATACTGAAAAATTTTGGGGTAAATGCACTCTGTGTAAACATGTATTCAAAAAACCACATATAAAAACATAACTAAGCCTGTATTTAAAAAAACACTTCATGTAAAATGGATTATTAAAGTATTTTAAGGGAACTATTAAATGATAATGGTTTTTATAGTTTGTGCTATATTAAATGATGCTTTATTTATTAATTTTTAATTATGTTTGGTTCTTTTCTACTACTTGAGTGCTTTTGCATGTTCTTTTCCTTAATTTTTAAATTATATTAGTAAATTTTTAAAACAAGTAATTTGCGCATGCTTTAGTTAATGGATGAACTAAGCATCCTCCAAAGAGGTCGAATCACAGAATGCAACCTAAACTGAGACTTTCTTTTGTGTAAAGTGAAACCTAACTTAAGGAGTACTTTCATATGTTATTTTGTGATAAAAAACATACAGCTAGATTAATATATTTTGTGTATCAGAATTATAAACCTGTCTGATTGTGACTTGCATTTCCCATCATCTTTTACTTACTTTTTGAAATTGTGAAAATGTGTCACTGTAAATAAATTGCATAAAGAAAACAGTTAAATGCATAGTCTACTTTGGAACTACTTATCTGGCAAACCAATTCCCTTAACGTAGACACCTTGTGTAGGAAAATATTTTTTTTTTCTCGTAGCATTTACTTCACTGGATTGTGAACATCACTACATTACTTCTCATTTTTTACAGGATGAAAGATTTTTTCGGTTGTTTGCCAGTACACCTGATGATTACTTCCTAGCATTACTGGTTCAATGAGACGGGTTGCAGTTTTGTACAAGTCTAATCTTGCACGATACAAATATTGGGGAACGCTGAGCATCATATACATTTGAGATAAAAGTTTATTCAGTTCTAATAGTTTCTGTGACTTGCAGTTATTTTTTGTTTACTATTCAATCTTCAAAAATCAGTTGTATAGAAATACAAGTATTAATGTAAGTGCTGTGGAAATTAATTTTTCACCGTGAACTAACTTCTGTGGATTTTTCAAGGAAAAAAAATATTGTCAACCACTTGCAAGGAAACAGAAGTTAATATCTGTGTATAAAATACATACATATATATTTATAAAATAAGATTTCTCTGTGTGTGTATATATATACACACACAGAGAAATCTTATTTTTAAAACAATGTTGGTGAAAAAATACGGGGTTTGGGCAAACTTTTAGACACACACTAATTAAAACTTAAATTTTTGCTATGAACGGTGAGATTTTTGTACATTTAAACTATTAAAGAATATTTAAATCTGGTTTTCACTACATGTTTAATTTCAGAATAATTTTTCTGGTGAAATCTCTCATTAAATCCATTTAAAAAAATAAGATGAAGTTAAATAAAATAGAAGCAACATGTAAAATCAGGAAATTTTTTTTTTTCACAAATAGCTGTGTCATGTATGTATGTTAGTGTTCATGTGAATCTGTTGCATCTGTTTCTGTTAGTAGCAGAAAGTTCTTGAGTGGCTGTTATCTTCTGTTAATTTTTGAGTTTTACATATGTTCACCAGATGGTATTTACAGTTTCCTGTAATGGACTAAGGACTACCTTCTGATTTAATATTCTGAAAGATGATAGGAAAAAATGTGGGTAGCTAAGGTTGGTTTCTTTAAAGAAGCCTTAGGGGAAAAAAATGCAAGTGCCCAAAGCTAGCCCTTTCAATCTCTAATTGGTATCTGACCTAGTTTGAAAAGATGTCATGTGTTTTGTGACTTTCTCTTTCACTTCAACAAAGTGTTGTCTGTACTCAGTGCTTCTAAAAACTTGGTTGGTTACATATTCAGACCAAGATTTAGGAGAATGATTCATGAATAGCCTACATTTATTCAGAAGTGACTGTTCCAAACTGGAAGTTAATCTTTTTTCACTGTTAGAGCCTGTTTTGAATTCTTATGTGCCACTTTTACTATCACAAATATCTGTTTTTATAGTATGAAGGATGAAGAAGAACAGATGTGCCCCATTTGTTTGTTAGGCATGCTGGATGAAGAGAGCCTAACTGTGTGTGAAGATGGCTGCAGGAACAAATTACACCACCATTGCATGTCAATATGTACGTTGTCATCTTTGTCATGTTAAGTTCTGGTGACTGTAAATATGCCCAAGTATTACAATTTAGTGTGGTTTTGTTGGGGTTTTTTTGTTTGTTGTAAAAGTAAAAAAGCAGGAAACTGCAATTAAGTAATAACTGCAATTATTTGTGGGACTTTAGTATGGTATGGGTACTATTGATAAGTATTATTTTAACAGTTATTCACAAATAGAGTTTATACTTTGATGCTTTGAGAAAGAAGTTAACTGCAGGGCTGGAAGTTTGAGTGTCCTTCACCTGAGGGAAAAGATTATGTTGAGTTAGAGCAAAGTTAGGAGAAGACTTCTAGTTCCCCGTGACCTGTCATTAGAATGCATGAAAGTCTTCTACTATCACCTAAGATTATATAGTAGATTATGGAGCATGCTTACATTTACATAATACATTAAATAAAGTATATAAATAGTTACGATTTGCTTTAATGAATAAAATTCCATCTCCCATATTTTAATATTTTGAAAAAGTGTTGCGTATGTTTGAGGTACAAAGGGAACTGTATTTGGGTTCATAACTTTTAATATTAATTGTAGTGCTAAACTGAAGCATTTCTGCTTGTAAAAGACATTTAAATGCCCATATTTATCAGGCGGCTGCAAGTGGCTCCATTCAGAAGTGCTTATCCTGAAACTAACATTCTTCAATAAACCTTAGAAATAGTAATGCCATCTTCTGGTTTTATACGCTGTAAACTGAGGTATATATTATCCTGTTGCTGTGTTCTAGGGGCAGAAGAATGCAGAAGAAACAAAGAGCCACTTATCTGTCCTCTTTGTAGATCTAAATGGAGATCTCATGATTTCTATAGGTAAGGATTCAGTCAGTATATAACAAACTATCTGTTTCCAGATCCTTAGTTGATGTTCCTAAATATGCTGAAGTATTTACTGCAGTAAACGTTTAATTTGTTATCCATGTTGTTTGTTGTTAATCTGTAGTCATGAATTGCCAAGCCCTGTGGATTCTTCTGTTCTCCGTGTGGTTCAGCAACAAACTCAGCAGCAATCTACAACTGGATCACAGAGAAGAACCCAAGACAGCAATTTTAACCTTACTCACTATGGGGTCCAGCAAATCCCTTCTGCCTATAAAGATTTAGCTGAGCCATGGATTCAGGTAATTTTACTTTGTAAAAGAAGCTTCAAATGTAAAAACTGATTTTGAACTGTTTTACTAGATTTATCAGATCAACAATTCAAAAATTTATTCTAAATCTCATCAGCTTTATGGTTGATTATTATTTGAAAGAATTCTATTTAACTTGCATCAGAAGAGAAGGTTTTCTGGTCTTGTTTTAACTGGGATTTCAGTTTTGGACTTCATTTCAGGCCTCATATTAAGGGTCCCTGTAATAAAATGTCATATAAATACAAAGTTGGCACTTACTGGTACCTGAGTTGTGTTGCAGGAGCCAAGTGACCTAAATAGCTTCTAGAGTTTAGAGGTGGGTTCACCTGAGTAAGGGTCACACACTTAAAAGTGGGAGAACTTGTATTGCCTTTATTTCTGCTGTAATTTGTCTAGTATAGGTGTACCTTAGTTTTGGAGTTCTTTGTATCAATGTCTAGAAACAAACTCCATACAGTACAATTAAAATTCAAAGCAAATGAAACAATCCATACAGTCATCCTCCCACTTCCCTTAACAGAGTTTTTGGTGAACTGGACTTACCATTTATGATGATTCATTTCTATCACAGAATTTTTTTTTAAAACATTGTACCTTCTGACACATTTTTGCTGTCAGACTTCTTAAGGTGACTTTTCACCAGAAACATTTCTTTGTTCTTTTTGATTGCTCTTCTTAGGTACTTAAGTTGCAGTATTATTTAGTTTGACTCCTGTAATGTTGGCTTTCTGTTGGCAGGTATTTGGAATGGAGTTAGTTGGCTGCTTGTTTTCTCGAAACTGGAATATACGAGAGATGGCACTTAGACGTCTTTCCCATGATGTTAGCGGTGCTCTATTACTGGCTAACGGAGAAAGCACTGGAAATTCTGGAGGTAGCAATGGAAACAACACAACTGCTGGAGCTCTGGGAGCAGCTAGTGGGTCATCTCAGACCAGTATCTCAGGGGATGTGGTGGTGGAATCCTGCTGCAGTGTGCTGTCCATGGTCTGTGCCGACCCGGTCTACAAAGTGTATGTTGCTGCTTTAGTAAGTAGCTGTTTACTTATTGTATTCTCGTAATTTCAAAGTTACTTCATTTTTGAAGGGGAGGGAAGAGGAAGAGACATTGGAAGTCAGGAATCCTAGTAGTTGTTGAGCACCACAGATGACTTAACTTTTAACCATCATCTGAAAGTGGGGTGAAAAATGTCCTCAGCAAGAGCGAAATGGCTTGACTCCACTGGCCAAATGTAAGGGAACGCTTGCTACAGTGCTAAGTAATTGCACTACTTGCATGACTAGGTTCTCTCCAATCTCAAAGAATACATGACTGATTCTAACAGTGAATATATAGAAAACTATCCTTTGAACATTTCACTGATATTTTGAAAGCAATTTATATTAAACAATTTACAATTCTTAAAAAAATAGTTGTGTAGCTATTTTGATTTCATGTGTATTGCTTTTTTCCTTTCTTTTAGAAAACTTTAAGAGCCATGCTGGTATATACTCCCTGCCATACTTTGGCAGAGAGGACTAAACTACAGCGACTTCTCAAGCCAGTTGTAGAGACTATTTTAGTTAAATGTGCAGATGCTAACAGGTATGGTGTTTCATGAACTTCAAACTCACTTTGGATTGTTACTGAAATGTGGTGAAGCTCCATTTGTTGCTACTTATGTGGAACTGGGATAACATTCATAGTTGGTGGTGAAATAAAATGTGTGGATCATGAGTATAAATATGTCATGTTTTTGTTAAAGTCTGATTGCTACCAACAAACTGCTGTCTCGAAAGATGTAGATTTTCAAGGCACCTGACCGTATTTTTCCAACACTTACACATCTTAAATGGTATTTGCTTTCATAAAGCTATTTTCTCCCTTAAAATAAAGGAAGATGATAGGTGCAGTCATCAATCATCCCCTCCATCTCCACTGATACTGCTTTACTCTAATTCTCATGACTCACCTTTAAGCAGTCAGCAAGTATCTGCCAGCAAGTACCAATCATGTATGTTTCCTGCTTCAACAAAAGCTGTTGTACATCTGTGCCAAGATGTGTTGACATAACACTTCCACTTCTTATTTCACAGTGTAATGTTAGGAGATGGCTATTCTGAGTTAATTCACTTGGCATTTCTGGCTTGAGTAGGCCTTGTCTTCCCATCCCAAGCTACCCCATTTGTTCTGCCAGACCAACCATTTTCTCACCTGCACTGTAAACTAGATGCAGAAATCCAGCAGCTTGATTCTTCTCTCCTTAGATTTAGTTCTTAAAGCAGCATTTCTTCTGAAACTGCAGCTAGAGATGCCCTGACAATAGTCTAGTAATAAAATATCTAAAGTTAAAGCAGTAAGTGAAATAGAAGTGTTCCTTGTGTTGCTGGATTCCTGGATTTGGCCTGTGTTTGGAAGAGGATGAGGTCCTGTTTGGTTTTCCGTTTATTTGTTAGTGATTGACCTTACATTTCTGAAAGTATCTGTGTAAAAACTGTCACAACTATTGGTAGCTTACAAATAGAAGATTATAGAAATGTATTAGGATAAAGAGATGTGAAATAATTTTCCATGCACAATTCCAAGTTAATGATTAGTGAAATATAATTATTAGAATGCTTGTTTTTCCTTGAAATGATCTGCTAAAAGAGTTCTTTTTTGGTTTTAATTTCTTATAGTCGAACGAGTCAACTTTCAGTCTCAACGCTGTTGGAGATGTGTAAAGGCCAAGCCGGAGAGCTGGCAGTTGGAAGAGAAATACTTAAATCTGGTAATAATAGCTCTTCATATATAATTGAATTATAATTACAAGCAAATATAATGAATTTTTTTCAAGTTTAAACAGGATTTATCAAATATCAGCATGACAAAGAAACAGTATTTTAGCAGTTTGAGAGGAGGGTAATTTGGTCATACTCTATTTCTGTGTGAGTTCTGACCTTTATTTAGATCAGAATTTAAATTGTAAGCATATCTAACCCTTATTTTGTTAACTTTTTTTATAGGGTCCATTGGTATTGGTGGTGTTGATTATGTCTTAAA
>VZRW01002230.1:0-10492 GCA_013398125.1 Aegotheles bennettii
TATGATTCTATGATTCTACACTGTCAGCTGTATCCAAAGATGATTATATGGATTTAGTCGGGTAAAATTAGCAATATCAAAACCTGTTCCACTCTGCTTTGCACAAAGGTGAGGCGCAGTAACACTTTGTGTTGGCTGGCAGTATTGGTTTACTCATTTTACTAACTTTCACTCAGCTTTAGTTTTAGTGCTTGAAATGTTGTTTCAGTGAATGGAGACAAGGGTGAAAATGAGATATTGCTGTGATTGCTTGTCTCAGGTCTGTGCCCTGAGCCTCATGCTATCATTAAGCTATTATATTACTGGTGCTGAATGGGGAAAGTCAGAATAACTCACACTGATTTTTGTTGAATGGCATTTCAGAAACATAAAAAAACTCTGACACATTTGGCTACACTCCAGACCTTCATCTCAGGATGTAGGTTTTGCACTCTGTTGGATATCTTTAGGCAGATAAAATAAGGAGTAGTAGCCTATAGCACCTGACAAAGCTGTGCTGAAGTATTTAACCTCCTTAACTTTGACACTCAAGAATAGAATGTGAAGTGTGGCTGGTAGAATTTTAGATGGCATAATTATAGCTGGTGTTTTACTGTAAGCAGAGAGCAACAGGAAACTGGCTGTGATGTCTAGCACAATAGTTGTTCAAAACAAGAGTAGGGAAAGATGCTACAACTTCCTAACTTGGTGTTAGTGAGATAGGCAATGACCTCACAGAATCACTGAAGCAAGTTGCAAATGATGTATGAAATGAGAAACCCTGCTCATGGCACAGAGGAAAATCTATAGTTAGTATTGTGAAGTGACTGTGGTACTATGTGTTGTTTGCAGCAGCATTAAACTTGGTCAGACTAATCACAACTATACAGAATTTTGAGGAACGAACGAAGTAAAACATATAAACGAGTTTTTCAATTCCCTTATTTCCTCTTGCTTTATCATGAAGCAATTGTCATTCTGAGGTGGTTCATGTTATAACACTATCTAATATTCTACCTGTCTATACTAAAGTGCAATCTATTTGAATAACACTGGTTTTCACTTCAAGTAAGTAACAGCAATATTCCACCTGTTATAAGGATACCAAGGAATCAGCATTATAAAAATATGTCAGAAATTACAAAATATCTATTAAGGTTAATGTCTTGAAGCAATTATATTTACTTGAGAGGGGAGGGGAATTATTAAAGTTTAAAACCTCAGTAAGTTTGCAGACAACACCTAGTTAGGAGGGTGTGTTGATCTGCCTGAGGGTAGGAAGGCTTTGCAGAGGGACCTGAACAGGCTGGATAAATGGTCTGAGGCCAATTGTGTGAGATTCAAAGGGCCAAGTGCTAGGTCCTGCACTTGGGTCACAATAACCTCATGCAACACTACAGGCTTTGGGGAGAGTGGCTGGAAAGCTGCCAGGCAGAAAATGACCTGGGGGTTGTTGGTGGACTGCTGGCTGAATATGAGTCACCAGTGTGCTCAGGTGGCCAAGAAGGCCAACAGCATCCATGGCTTGTATCAGGAACAGTTTGGTCAGCAGGACTAGGGAAGTGATTGTCCCCATGTACTCAGCACTGGTGAAGCTGCACCTCAAATATTGTGTTCAGTTTTGAGCCCCTCACTACAAGAAAGATATTGAGGTGCTGGGGTGTGTCCAAAGAAAGACAACAAAGCTGGTGAGGGTCTGGAGCATAAGTCTTATGAGGAGCAGCTGAGGGAACTGGGGTTCTTTAACCGAGAAGAGAAGAGACTTTATCGTTCTTTACAACTCCTTGAAAGGAGGTTGTAGCAAGGTGGGTATTGGTCTCTTCTCATAAATAACAAAAAATAGGATAAATGGAAATGGCCTCAAGTTATGCCACAGGTCATTTAGGTTGGATATTAGGAAAAGCTTTACTGAAAGGGTTGTCAGGCACTGGAACAGTTTGCCCAAGGAAGTGATTGAATCACTATCCCTAGAAGTATTTAAAAGATGTGTGGACGTAGCAGTTAGGGATATGGTTAAGAGGTGGACTTGGCAGTGTTAGGTTTATGTTTGGACTCGATGACCTTATAGGTCTTTTCCAACTTAAATTATTCTATGATTCTATGTTAGAAATACAAGCATACACTGGGTAAAGGGGTTTTTCATCTTTCTCTCTTAATTATGAAATAGTTAAAAATATTTTGTGAAAAATCATTTGACATTAGAACTCTAGAACTTAAAGAAGTGATATTAGACAGTATTACTATGTGTCACAAAATCTAATGTAGATAATAATGGACACTAAAGGATATACCTCAACTGTACTACTGCAGAGAAATGTCTAAACTGTACATGCTGGGTAAAAAGCTTCCAGAGCTAGCTGCCAAAGTGTTCCTGTAATGCAAAAGATGAAGAACATAACCAAGGCTATCATCAAAGATGAATCAAGCACTTCAAAAAATTGAAGTTGCTTTAAAAAATCTTTAAACTCCTACATCTCATGAGTTATATCTGCAAATTCTGAGGGAACTGGCAGATGAAGTTGCTAAGCAACTATCCATCACCTTTGAGATGTCATGGCAGTATGGTCAAGTTCCCACTGATTGGAAAAGTGGAAACATAACCCCAATTTTTATAAAGGGAGAGGCCCAGGAAACTACAGTCCAGTGAGTCTCACCCCTGTGCCTGGTAAGATCATGAAGCAGATCCTCCTGGAAACTATACTAAGTCCATGGAAAACACGGAGGTGATGGGTGACAACGTGGCTTCACTATGGGCAAATCATGCCTGACAAATTTGGTGGCCTTCTATGAAGGGGTTACAGTGCTGGTGGATAAGGGAAGAGCAACTGATGTCATCTACCTGGACCTGTGCAAAGCATTTGATACTGTCCCACACAACATNCAACATTCTTCTCTGTATTTGAGAGGTATGGACTTGATGGATGGACCACTCAGTGGATAAGGAACTGGCTAGATGGTCATACTCAAAATGTTGTGGTCAATGGGTCAGTGTTCAAGGGGAGATCAGAGACTAGTCATGTTCCTTGGGGATCGGTACGGGGACCAGAGCTGTTTCACATCTTTGTCGGTGACATGGACAGTGGGATTAAGTGCACCCTCAGCAAGTTTGTCGATGACACCAAACTGTGTGGTGCAGTCAACACACTGGAGGGATGTCATCAGAGGGACCTTGACAGGCTTGAGAGGTGGGCCCATGCAAACCTCATGAAGTTCAACAAGGCCAAGAGCAAGGTTTTGCACATGGGTCAGGGCAATCCCATGCAGAAATACAGGCTGAGTGGAGAATGGATTGAGAACAGCCCTGAAGAGAAGGACTTGAGGGTGTTGGTTGAGGAGAAGCTCAATGTGAGCAGGCAGTGTGCGCCTGTGGCCTGGAAAGCCACTAGTATGCTGGGGTGCATCAAAAGCAGCATGACCAGCAGGGTGAGGGAGGGGATTCTCCCCATCTATTCCACACTTGTGAGACCTCACCTGGAGTACTGTGTTCAGTTCTTGTGTCCCCAGCATAAGAAGAACATGGAGCTGTTGGAGTGAGTCCAGAGAAGGGCCACAAAGATGATCAGAAAGCTGAAGCATCACTCCTATGACAACAGGCTGAGAGAGTTGGGGCTGTTCAGCCTGGAGAAGATGAGGCTCTGGGATACTGGGCCTGCTATAGCAGCTTTCCAGCACCTGAAGTGGGCCCACAGGAAAGCCAGAGAGGGACTTTTTACCAGGGCATGTAGCCCCTTGTAAGGATGTTAGGGGATGATAGAATGGGGGGGAATATTTTTAAACTGAAAGAGGGTAGATGTAGATTAGATATTTGAAAGAAATTATTTCCCGTGAGGGAAGTGAGACACTGTCACAGGTTGCCCAGAAAAGTTGTGAATGTTCCCTCTCTGGTAGTGTACAAAGCCAGCTTATATGGGGCTCTGAGTGATCTTGTCTAGTGGCAGGTGTCCCTGCCCTTTGCAGGGTGGTTGGAACTAAATGATCTTTAAGGTCCTTTCCAACCCAAACCATTCTATGATTGTATGAGTCTACAAAGTAACAGTTTATGGATTTCTTTAATTGCCACATGATGTGCATTCAGTTCACATTTGTAAGTTTCTTCAGCCAGACACCTTTTTTACACAAAAGAGTAGGTTTTTCATAAATGGCTTCATTATGTGAGGTAGGTCTTCCAAGAATTTACAAATACTCTGTGTTTTAGAAAAAAAATGAGAGCTGGTAGTTGAAGGACTGTTTTACCAGAAACACTTAGAAAATTGAAGACAAGTCAAGTAAAAATGTAAAGGTTAAGATGCTTAATTAAAGCACACTAAACCTGTGTTTCAGTGTTCTCACTCACCCTTGAACTGGAATTAAGCTATAGCCCTCTAAAATTGCTTTATTTCTGAATAAGAGTATTTGCAGAAACTAACACACTTAATTATCCGTATCTTTATCTTTAGAGGTTTACCTGATTTTTCTGATTGTTCCCAGGTAGACAGGCTTTGAAGACACTTATGTTATGCATCGTGGCATGTAACCACTAGAAAATCTAGATTTCCTAAATGAGCATAACTTCAGAATTATCACCTCTGGTTTTGACCTTTTAAGGATCTAAATCGAAATTCTGTTGTATTAGAAACAAACACAGGACAAGGAAGAACAAAAAAAATCACTGTGAATGGACAAGTATTTATAAGTAGGCTTTTTTTTTTCTTCAGAACATCTGTGAACATACTTTGATGAGAACTTCCTTCTAATATGGCTACACAGCTCCAACATCCTCCTTTTTCTGTGCCCATATATAAGCTCCACTCCTCTGCAATTTCCATTTTCCCTTTCCTATCACCCCCAGTACATAAAATTTGCCAAATGCAGGCATTTTTTACCTCTTTAGCAATTATCTGAAGCCATGTTACATTTAATTTTCTCTTTTTTTGATTCTGAAAATATAAACTGAAAATTACAAACCTATTCTTCCAGGTACCTAGTCTGTTAAATTGTAAATCAAAGCTAAAACTCATTGTAAATAACAAGTACAACAAAAAATGTTATTTAAAAAAAAATCCATCAGTGGAATTTAAAATCTAAAACTAAATATAATATATTACTGCTATTGCTGTTATTATATTTTATAACAATTGCAATTTTATTATTATTCTTTGATACATGCAAGACTTAAGAGAAAAGGAGGGAAAGGCCAAGTTTTTCCAGTGTATTGTTACTACCTTTTCTCATCAACTCCATACTGAAAATCAAGACTGCTCAGTGTCACTCCCACTTCCAAACTGGTATCAGAAAACTGTTATCAGAACTGCTGATCCACGATCTAGAAGAATCTTGAGAAAAAAAGTGGCCAATACTGTCAAAGAAAACTATATATCTGCTCAGTACTGTTAGCACTGAATCTCAAAAAATGGTCACTGCACTGTCATTTATCAGAGTTAAGATTCATCAATTCAACAATTATGACATTTTCTTAAGGTGCAACAATTAAGAGGTTATATTATGATGAGTAAAACATTTATTTTCTGTATTTGGATTTTTCCCTTATGTAAAAACATGTGTAGTCAAGGTCTAAAACATATAATGCAAAAAATAACTCCTCAAGCCAGTGTCTGTCTTTCCTTTGTAAAAATTGTACAAACACTCCACTTTATAAATTAGCCCTTATCAGCTAACCATCATTTGTTTTCCAGTATTACTGTGACAGGAATCTTCTTGAGTGACTTGTTTATTGACTTCTTTGTTTCTTGCATCACACTATTCTCTCCCTTTAAAGATTAATGTTGAAAAACCTAAATATTTTCTTTTAAATCTGAAAACTATTTGTCTAATGTTGTCATGTTACACCTCCTTCCTTTGTCAAGTACTGCAGAACCTATAGTTCACTGAGGAAGTAAATCATATCACAGTTTGGTAGTATTGTTATTTTGAAAGGAAACCTCATTCTAGAAGTCTCAAGCCTTGGTTCCATTAGTAAAAATAATCATCAGTTTCTTAAAGTATGTTTGGAACAATATGATTTATTTTCTTTTAGAGGAAAGTTAATTGAAATGTGTTTTCAGGTAGTTTTAAAATATAAAAGTTTCTAGGTTCCACTTGATTTTGATCTTCTGTTCTTCAATTTCATTTTTTCACCTATCCCTCTTTAACACCTAAGCATTGCTAAATACAAGTACCTTCTTATACATTTATAAACACGCATTTAGTATAATGATATAAAATTCTCTTTCACAATGCAGAAGTTTTTCATGACAAAGAAATTATGTGTCATAGCAGAAAAGTACTTTGATGAAGATTGTTTGAGAACCACCCTGGCCATGAAAGATGATCTGCTTCTCTTGCCAAAAATCTTTTAGTTGGTTCAATGTGGAGAGGATCATGGCTGCCTTTTGCATGACAAGTAAGGAAAATCTAAGTTTGGTTTCCCAAGAATCTCTGAAGAAGTAACCATGACAGACTACCAAAAAAAAAAAAAAAAAGAAAAAGAAAAAGAAAAAGACAATATAAATCCATTCACATTTTTAATTTTCTGTTTATCATTATTTAATTCGAGGGACTGTCAGCTCATTATCTTAGCTGTAGTATTTTACAACACAGAAGTGAAATGTACAGCTAAAAATATTTGCTCTGTGTATGATCAAATATAATAATTGTATGATTTTTGTGGGTTGCCAAAGCATTGTTCCAATCATTCCAAACAAATGTACAATTGTTCAATATATGTCACCATCAAGAATGTAGTGCATATTATCATGACAATGGCAGTATTTGTCTGCCTCCTCTCTCTTTTGCCTATTAATCCCTCAGGTCCTGAACTACTCTCGGAGAACTTCCAAAAGTCTATTGTTTTCATTTTAAAAACTTCTTAGAAAAATTATATAAAAAAATATTTTTTTAAACTTGAAGTTCCTCTTTTTCCCCTATTTAAGCAATATAAAGTCAATTGTAGACAGTCTTAAGCACCTTAACAGCTTTCACAGAATAGATGTAGAAGAATAAGTTTTCACTACTAAAACAGAGTTCCAAAGCTGCAGTGGACCACCTAACACTTGTTTCTAGGAAAGCACTATGATAGCAGCCCTAAATGAATTACATCATGTCATATAAGAGAAGATACTTTTACAGATTATAATTATTTATAGCATACAAATTGAGTTTAGAATTCATGGAGACTTCTGTAACTCGCCACAGGGTTTTGAGGAAAGTATAGATTATTGTCAAGGAATGTTGTAAATAACAATGCATGCAGAATGCTAGAAACAAAACCCGTTATGAAATTGCATATGCAGAATATAAATAATCATGGTATTTTTAACATCACAGGAATTGCAGAAGCTTCTTTTATTGTCAGTGATTAAAGAGCTTAATCTATATATTTTAAACAGAGAGAACCAAAAAAATTATTTAACTATCGTTCTTAAGTACACAAGTGAAGGTTTTTGACAGTGACAGGTGTCACATTCTGGTGTCTCAAAGCCACCAAAAAGATAATTCAAGATGAGAAATAACAGATCCATTTTAAGGAGCAAGGCTACTCAGAGATTAAAATTACTTATCTAAGAATATTGTGGATTCCCCATACATCAGGTTTTAAAATAAAGATTAGATGTTTTTCCAATAGACATGTTTTTTCTAAGGCAGTGCAATGGCATGAGGCAGAACTGAGGGAGAGAAATTCTGTATCCTCTGCTACACAATCAGTGAAAACAAATTATCAGAACTACCTTTTTCTGAAGTTCAGGTTTATGGACTGATAAATTGGTTATGAATAAGCCATATGACTCCATAATTCTTTTGCTATTTTAAAGAAGTTTCATCTTTATAAGTCTTTTCCAGTGCATGTCTAAAATTTGTTTTTGCAATCATTTTTTTAATACACGATGGGCATGTTAAACCATAAACTGGCAGTTTCAGGCAAGAATGCAGACAAAGTTAAAGGAAAGTACTTCCCTAACATTTTTGCTAACTTTTAAGTTCTTGAAGCACTACTTGAAATACAGGATTTTACATGGTATTTTTCCCTCTTTATGTTTACCATCACCTCTTCATCCTTCTACTTTGTTAGCTTAATTTGGTTTTGAAGACAAATTTTTACCTTAGGTACACATGCTAACAAGTGTACACCTGTGTAAACCAAATGCTGACATTTAAGTTTGTGCCTTCATCTGTTAAAGAGAAAAACTACACATGCATTGTTCTGTCTTGGAGGTGTTCAGGCCTAGCATTTGGTATTGATGAACTCTGCAAGCACAGACCAATTTTCAATTGCCTAGATCATACCTCAGCTGACTATCTGGCCTTAAGCATGGCATGACCATCTTTGCTGAAGGTGAAGTACAGATTCAAGATAATTCCATATGTACCAGGATTTTCCTGAACTAGATTAGATTTGCTATTGTGTTCTGACCTCTGCCAGAGGCTCACACATCTGGCCTTTTTTTCGTATCTGCTCCCACTTTGTCTTTTAACTTCATTACTTCTCATTTGTAAACAAGAGAAATTCATGTTGATTGGTTGTAGGTTTTGAGTTTGAACTCATTGAACACAGTTTTTGAACTTGGATATCAGTTCTTGGTGACTGTTGCCTATAAATGCTTGTTTTACAAGCCCTGATAGTCTGCAGTCAATAGAACAATGTGCCACAAAGCTCCTCAGGTTCTAGTTTTCTAGAATTCAGAGTTTTCTTCTTATGAATTAAAACAAAAATAAATACACATCCCTTGTTTAGTTGCCACATAACACCCCCAGGAACTGATAATGCCTTCAGGAAGCTGATCACCGTGAGCTGGTTCTATCATTACTGGGTTAAAAAAACCTGAGTTACACCTCACAGGAGTCCTCTTTTCTCATGTAACCTATTGCTGGACTGTTTTAATCCCTCCTCCTTCAACAACAGGAAAATGTTAATAACTGTGCAGTCCAGATATTAAATTCTGGGGCACAGTACATCTCATTAGTCAGTGATGGGGCTGTTTTAAACTTAGCAAGCATCTTAGTTGCCTGCTAAACTTCCAAACTATCATTTTTCATCATTTTCTCAAAAAAAGGAACTATGAGAAATATGTTGATGTTTATACACTGTAACTATTTACAAAGCAGTTTATAAAATATTGCCAGATTTGCCTCTTTAAAGGAAATTACATTTATTTTAGAAGAGACATGTCTAACTTATGATCCATTTATTTAAAGATCTATTCATTTTAATCTATCAAATAACATTTAAACAAAAACTTCGTTGAGGATCATCCTAATTCTCAACACAACAGTTCAGGTGGGATAATAGAAATAAGAAATGACCAAAGGACAATCAGGAGAAAAGATCAGGATGCTTGGTTTATATTTTGAGTTTCTAAAGTTTAAAGTCACCTCAGATGATTTTATGGAAACTATGTCAGAGTAAACTACAGGGGGCAGCAAATATTAACCAGATAACACATGAAAGCCAATGCACAGGATTAACAGGACTCCCTGAGGAGTGCTTTGGTGTATTGTATCTTGTAGATTTTGGAATTTTTTTTCAAGATTTGTTCCTAAATAACTGATTATATTTAGAAACTAATCAGATTGTTTTAATATGATTTAGATGTACAAATAAAGGACACTGGGAAGTACTTTGTTTGAAAGCACTTTTTTCTCTGCAACACCTGGGCACTTTCACTTAATTGCTTGCATTATTCTGTTAAAGACTGTTAGTAAAATTTGCCTTTTCCTTTTTTATTAGGTCTGCAGCCCCCAAATTTTAAATAATATGCTATGGTTTTGCCATATTGTGTGCATATTTGCATATTGTGTGCATATTGTGTGCCATATTGTGTGCAATATTTGCCATATTATGTGCATTTATATAGTGAAATAGGGAGTTAAATCCAGACTGTCTCTAATCCTCACAATATATTTTCTCTGCTTTAAATGTTCTTTTCCACAGACACTTGTTTACCTGACATGGATTATAAACTTAGTATGAGCTTTCTGGTTTGCTAACAAATATAAGACTGAAATTCAAACTATTTTGACTGTATCTCAAGAAACATGTGTACCTTGTTTCAAGGTTTATCTCTTCAATTCCTTGATTGAGGAGGATTGGGTCAGAAAGCAACTAAACAAACTTGACATACATAAGTCCATGGGCCCTGACGGGAGTCTGGCAGATGTCATAGCTAGGCCTCTCACAATCACCTTTGAAAAGTCATGGAGATCAGGAAGATATCAGGAAGATGGAGACTGGAAGATAGAAAATATCACTCCAGTCTTTAAAAAGGACAGGAAGGAAGACTCAGGGAACTATCAGCCAGTCAGCCTCACCTCAAGCCCTGGAAAAGTGATGGAGTACCTCGTTCTGGAGGTCATGTCTACCCACATGGAAGACAAGAAGGTGATTAGGAACAGTCAGCATGGGTTCATTAAAGGTAAATCATGTTTGACCAACCTGATTGCCTTCTACGATGAGACAAGTACCTGGATGGATGGAGGGAGAGCAGTGGATATTGTCTGCCTTGACTTCAGGAAGGCTTTTTGACACTGAAATCCTCATAGG
>VZRW01002230.1:11205-29168 GCA_013398125.1 Aegotheles bennettii
GAGTGGGTGTCAAGAGGGCAGAGACAGACTCTTTTCAGTGGTGCCAACCGATAAAATGGGCAGAAACTGATGCACAGGAAGTTGCACCTGAACATGAGGAAGAACTTTACTGTTTGAGTTCCCGCACACTGGAACAGGTTGACCAGAGAGGCTGTGGAGTCTCCCTCACTGGAGATATTCAAGAACCGTCTGGATGCAGTCCTGTGTCATGTGCTCTAGGATGACCCTGCTAGGCAGGGAGATTGGACTAGATGACCCACGGTGGTCCCTTCCAACTTTACCAATTCTGTGATTCTGTAAACTTAATAAATGTAGCAACAGACAGCTAGGTTATTTTGATACATTTTGGCTCTACCATGTGTGTGCTCACTGATCCTTATTAATATCAAAACACAAGATGAGTTGGGGTTTTTTTGTTTTTTTTTTTTGACAATTATTATATTCAGAAATCTTCATCTGCAAAGAAATATTTTTAAAAAATTTAAATTATTAAGTGCACCCATCAAACTATACTCTTGAGCCTTCCATTGCCCTCATGGAATCATTTTTACAAGTATCTATAGGGAGCAATGATAATCACTGCTTATAGACATCCTACAACTCAGAGGGACTTAGAAATATTCTAAAACATAGGCCTCGTCTTGCATTTCTCATTAACACAAGCAGTCTCATTACTAACACATTTGCAGTTTGAAAATATTGCATACCACATCTGCATGTATATCATCAGTGGACTAAACAGTTGTCAACTGAAATGCGTGTTAATTTGTCTATTTCCAGTGTTGTTGAGAGATTTTTAAAAAAAATCTTGTCAATGTAATGATTTATCACAGATTTCTGATGAGACCATACATCATATACACACAGACATATATATGCTAGATTTAAACATATAAAATAAATTTACAAAGTATAAATAAACCAAAAGATGATCCTAACATGTAATTTTACCTTGAGGACTACTGGAATTGCCTCTCTACCACATAAAAGTCTAGCAGTAAGTGGGTGGTAGAAAGGTAGAGTGTCAGAGATGATCTTGGACAAAGACAGTATCAAATGACAATATGGAAGAATAAGAAAAGAGTCTCTTTGGTAGCTTGAGCTTGTCAAGGCTTCGTATGAAGGAAAAAAATTTCCTCCTACTAGTAAGAAAAACTGCTCCACTTTGGAAAAATGAACAGAGCCAAGTGCCAGTTGAACACATCTGACATACAGGAATACACTCTGAGTAAATCTAGTTTTTCTGTATTTTTAGAAACTCACGGTTTTCTACCTCACTATTCTCTGCTTTCAAACTTAACTTTCGCCCATAATGCCTTGGGTATATGCCATCATTCTACAGAACACAAATGACAAATCAGACATGATTTTTCAGTTCTGAAATTAATGTTATTGGTATTTCCACGGGTGGAAGTAGCACTGTATCTGAAACATAAGTCCCTGCAGATGTATGGGCACAGTTTCTGATAATGCTATGTCTATTTTTTTTCTCAGAAACTATCACAAGAAGCTAGAAATCAAAGGACACTTTTAAAAGCATATCTAGTTAACACAGTCTTATTCCCTTGTAATGGTGTGATGGGGGAGGGGCTCAGGTTTTGTTTTGTTTTTTTGTCTTTTTTTTTCTGAGTCAGTGTATTGCCAATTAATATATTGAAGAGGGAACATGCTGGGTCACAGTCTCACCATTCGGTAAGGCAGTAAGTTCTGCTATTCACAGGAAACACATAAGGCAGTGTTCCCAGATAAATTATTTTTTAAAAGAGTGCATTTTTATTTATTTAAGTTTTAGCAGTACACATATAAAAGTTTCCTTAAAAAGCATTACTTCATTTTAGACTCTAGAAAATTGGAGAGTTCATGAAAGAAAAGATATAAGATACATAATTTTGAAAATGTTTTCTTAAGTCTCCTAGAGCTCTAAAATTTCTTTATTGTTCTTGAATCTGGACTTTTTACTATAATAACATGGTATAAATACAGGAAAGATTTATGTCAGTACATAAGTCAGTACAGCTAGCACTTGGTAATGTAATACAGAAATCTCTATTAAATGGATTCTTCTTATCAAAACAGGAAGTGTTTTAACTTTCATTTCAATTTAAAAATGACAGGTCTTAGCAACTGATTTTTTTTTTTTATCTGGAAAACAAGGGAAGTTCCAGTAGCCTGAATTAAACAGCTAACAGTGAATTAAAAATAAAAAAAAAATTATGACATGGCAAGGTTTGGAGCAGATTAAGCCTAATAATTAGCCACTGAAACTGGAAGGAAAAGTCAGAGTCATAGTTTTATTTTACAACCAAAATTTTGTCATACATGGTGACTCCTCTGGATATGGAAGACCTGAGAAAAGTATCAGGAACTTTTAATTTGCTTAAGTGCACAAAAACCACAGAAAATAAAGCTTTCTAAACCGTAAGTAATTGCAATTCTTGGAGAATAGATGGTGGACCATGCTGGTTTCAAGACCTTAAATTCTCAGTGCTTCTTTTGACTGTGGCTGGATTCATGTAGAAACAAGCTTTGAGTGAGTGTAGGTTGTTGCTATGACTTTAAAGAGCAGACAGGAAAGATTGACTTACACCTAAGAAACATACTGCAGAATAACTTTATATGACTTTATTTTATGATCATTTCTAATTGCAATTTAGAACATTTTAAACAGGTGGATTAAAATGCTACTGCAGTATACAGCTCCTTTACTTTACAAAAATGCAAATATAGCTCCAAGTATGTGTGACAGTAAGTGATGACTACAACGTAAACAAAGAGTTTATATGCTGTGTATTGTGATACAAGCTTGCCTTTAAAATATTGACATTAATTTCCAAATAGTTGTGAAAGAGGAAAAACTGGAAAAAAATTTTCCTTTGTACCTTAAACAACTCCATTTTTGGCAAATGGGTGGATGCAGGTGAGCTGATTTTCCCAACATGAATAAAATGACCTTTAATTCCTACTTATTTGCTTTTTGCATTTTGCATGTTCTTTCCATGCATTTTCATTACCATTTCATTAATCCTGGTCTACATTTAAACCATTGCAAAATTTGCTTGTTTTTAATATTGATATGGTCAGAAATTAAATTGTTGTTTCATTTTGGTTGTTCTATTTTCTCATTGAGCTCTTTAAATGCAGTTTCTATTACTCTGTGTTAACAGTGCCTATCTGGTTCCCTTTGTTTGCAACCAGAGTTGTTTTCAAGCTCCAGAACCTTGTTGCTATCGTTTTCAGAACATGCAGTTGATTTCATTGCTGTTATACTGCTAGGATGAAGTTAATACATTCAAGAATCACACTTTACCTTGTAGGAATATCTTTTGATGGTCTAAATTATAGAAGAACTGAAAGTCATCTCTTTATTGGCACACTAACTAGCTATAACAGACCTAACAACACAAAAATTGCAATATATTTCCTTTCCATAGGCTATAGAGCCGTCAAAGAAAGTAGCTTCTGACTCTGGGTTTCCACATGAACATGTTTTTTTTTAATAATTCAGTTCTGCCAACCTGCTGGTGTGACACAGAAATCTGGTTGTCCTTAAACTGATTGTTTTGGTTAATACTTGTTAATACTATGTATTCCAGCCTGAAAAATAATTCTTGATACTGATGTGTCAATTAGCAGTTGCTATTGGTTTCCATAAAAATGTTACGAAATTGACAATTGTACATTAATATGAAGAAATTTCACTAAAAAACAGTTGTGGAAAAAAAAATAGAAAGAAACGTTCTTGAATTAGTTGATCTAAACAAACTAGCACCTCCTTAGAAATAATCAAATTTGTGAATGGAAATCATAGTGGTCAACACATTTTTTCAGGATGACTGGAATCTCTGATTAGGTCCATTACAGAGACATCCATTCCTTGAACAGAGTAGATGACCACAGCAAGATGTCATCATCCAGAATGATCAACAATAGATGTACACACATATTTATTCATGTATTTCTCAAAGACTTGTTGGCAGCAGGAGAATAGAAACTCTAAATAGTTATGGCTTCCCTTCAAGGCTGCGAAGGACAGTATGCTTACACTTTTGACTTCTTCCTCCTTTCTCCTAAGACCTGTGACACAGGAATATGTCTTTCTTATACTCCAGTCTTTCCCTTCATCCCTGCTTTCCTTGATTACGCAGATAGGGCTCAAATCTTTCTAACTTCCTGCCCCTAATTAAACTTCATGTAGACATCCACATGGAAGTTTTCTATCATAAAGTTGTGGCTTGACAACTAGAAGCAACCAAATTGTTTCCCTTGTCTATAATTAAGGACAAAAGCTAGTTACATGTAATTTTGAGATGATCCTGTGTTAATTATACCTTTGGAAATAACAGAATTGCATAAATCAAATTCCTTGATCAAAAAGAGCTGAACAAAAAATAGCCCTGTGTCACTTGCATAATTTCCACAGTGAACAAACAATTAAATGGCAGAGTTTAGACTTCTGTCAGTGCAACTTTTATTTCGTCAGCTGTCTTCTTCTCTATTCAGTAGGCCTCTGCTACTAGAAGGCATCAATGCTTTCTGCAAGCATGATACATCACTGGAGAAAATTCAATCCAGACATTAAAGAACTACAGCCTTCCTGGCACACCACCCCTTTACCTTCCACACAACAGTTTTGCAGGATCTGACCAAAAAACACAGACAAAAAATACCCCAAAACTTAAAATTATCTGATTTACCTAGAGCAGACTTTGAATATGTTTATGTAGTGTATTTGTAAAACAATTACGATAAATGGCAAGTAAGCTGTTCATCTAGAAAAGCCATTTTAGGTAGGGACATCAGTAAGCTACTAAGAAGTGTTGGCAAAGGTAAGAGGACAGTAGTTTTTCATTAAGTAGTTCTTTATTATATAAATACTTCTTTCCAGCATTTTCATGTGTTTGAAGAAAGGGCTGAGGCTGGAGTGCTATCCTGTGGCTAGAAGGCTACTTTTGGCAGCAGAATGCTTCTTTACAGAATAAATCCTAACTTAACAGTAAGTAGTGTAAGGAAATGCCCACCCCCCCAGCCCCCCGGTCACAATAAAAGAACTCGCTTTCCTGTACTTACTTGAAAACTGATTGTCCAATGTTGTCTTGACATGTATGGCCTGCAGGTAAATTTGCTTCTTATATTTACAAAAAGTGACCATAAAAGGGGCACAAAGACATGCAAAGAAAACATAATTAAGATCTGAATAATCTTCTTTTTTTCTTCTAGCATGCAGCATTCTGAAGAGAATAAATAGGCACTTTATCTCACTGTAGTTGAATTATCTTCAGGAAACTTAGTTATCACAGAATCGTAAATTGGTTGAGGTTGGAAGGTATCTCTAGAGTTGACCTTGTCCAATCCTCTGCATTCAAGTAGGGTCAACTATTGCTCAAGCAAAGTCACCTAAGCTATAATTTCCTCTGGAAAACATTTGGATCAAGAGAGAATTTGCACTCAAATATCTGGGTGCCCCTATGTGTCCGAGAAGAACTGAAAAGCAGTTCTGTTTCTGGAAGCTTTGACATAACATGAAAATGTCTGAATTTTCCTGATGCAACTCAGCAAGATTCATTATTACACAAACTGCATTATTGTTTCTTTACATTCTTATCAGTTACTTATAGTAGCTTTATGCCAAATAAAGGGGAAATGCAAGGTGCCATTAAATGCCATTGTTTAGACTAGTCATGAGTAGTGCTACTTTAGACACTTACACACAACTTCACCTGAAATAGTTATTTTTGTGCAGCTAAGACTTTTCTCAATAGGAGTAACAGCATTAAAAGCATTAACTGGAATTTGGTTGTACACTGTACTATATCATTAAAACATAAGAGAGAAATCCAGCAGATGGATGTCTACCGATTACCTCACGTAGACAGAAGAAATGAAACTGTAAAAAGAGGACTGATTCTGTAGAAACTCCTGAACTGTGTTTTATTTCTAAAGCATTTTGCACTAGTAACTCTGTTTCAATAATAATCACTTTAAATATTACTGCTAGCTCTCATCCAGATAGCTTAAAAGGCAGACTAAATCACAGATTACTCTGGAATATGGATTTCTTATCACTTAATAAACTCTATAGCTGTGAGGGCCTAAGGCCTTCCTTTAATTAAGGGTGCCTCCCAGATCCTTACTCCATCCACACCAGCTAATCTCTAATGTAGTTTGGAACACAAAAGCAAAACCAACTTCTGTTCTAGATTCTGAAAACATGGGAAATTTTAGACTGTGCTCTTCAAAGTGGTTTGCTTAAAAAAAACAACGGTCATAATCTTCCCTCTAATGGAAAACTTCTTTTTTGTTGATAGCTAACCATTTTGCCTGCTTTAGACATATTTGAGGTAACTAGGAAAGTTAAGGTGAGTTAGTGCCATTCAGATATTCCACTCACTCAAGTGCTCCTTAGAGGTCTGGTTAGTCTAGACAGAGGCCTGTGCTTGGTTCCAAAATTATGTTATAGGTAAGAATGTCTAAAAAACTCAGAGAACAGATCAACAATATTAAGTACTAAAGGCACTTTTTATTGCTTCCTTAGGTGACATCCTATAACGCTTTTTTTTTATAATCGTATAATGGCATGACTCAACAAAAGGACAATGTTGCTTATGAATTGCACCACTTTTAAGTCTGAAATAAGCCATTTAACCTTCAAATTTTCATATTGGATAATTATATCATAACATACATAAAAGTATAGATTAACATACAATATTATCACACTTCATATATGTAATATGATCCAACAACTGTGATTCATATTTAATGCATGTTGGGGATCCAGGCGAGGACGGGTGATATAACACCAATCTGGCAGCAAGCCGCTCCAGAGCACAGGGGGCGCACGGAGCCGGCCGCACTTCCAGCACTTGATGTCCTGGCTGGTATTGTAGGTCTAACAGTCTTCAATGTCCACTACACAGAGCACATACAGCTCTCTCCTCCGGTGCTCAGGCACTAAGCCTCCCTAGTGCCCCCAGCCCTGCCCTTTAAAGTCCTTAGCCTTGTTAAGTAATCAACCTTACTAGTACAAAACAATTATCACCTGGGAGTGCAATGACCCATGGAGCTGCCCTATCAACCATCAGTTAGCACTCTGTTCAACCTCTACAATGCATTTAAATACAAAACAATACACTTCAGAAAAACCCTGATCACTGGTCAAAAATAGTTTGATAGCTATTGACTCATAAAACAGATAGGGTAATTTACTGTGGTCACAAATTAATTTTCATAAGGGATTAGTCTAGCAGCTCCATTTTTTTCAAATATTTTAGTTAAGTATGAAAATGAAGAGTCCAAGAGCATCTTGCAGGTTAGGGATTAGGAATTTCCAATGATTCTAATGAACCGTCTATATCACAAGTGGATTTACCTATGTTAATCACGCTTGGAACTTCGAAACAAAGACAAAATTTGCATTCTTCTTTTCTTTTTTGACTATGGTAATTATGAATAGCTTTTATACATACCCAGAAAAATACATTTTCAGAAACAGTTTTGAACTGGGTTGTGCCGAGATCTGTGCCATGGTCTAATGGTTAGGAATGTGATGGGATAAAGGTTGGACTTGATGACCCTGGAGGTTCCTTCCAACCATAATGATTCTATGATTCTATGAGATGGTACCTACAAACCTGTTTTGATCTGATACTTACCTCTGGAAAAGAACAGTTATTTATCCTTGGACATTTGCCATATTTTTTTTCCCAATAAATAAGCAGCACAAAATGTACTAAGTTATTTTTGCAAGCGAGTTTCCCACATTTAAATAGACACCATAGATTAACTTAGAATGATAAACTAATGAATGCTTGTGTGCTCATGCCCGTGTGCTCTGCCAATAGTGAATAATGAAACCTTTAACCAGGACAACTGACAAAGCTCCTAATTCTTGAGAAGATATTGCAGTATTATTACTTTCCCTGAACATTCACTGCAAAATGAGACTAAAAATAGGATTTGCAAATGCAAAACCTGTTCCTTATTTAAAGGTTTTCCTGTATAAAACGAAAAAATAACCTTTTTGCTATCCTTAAAATACACAGGGATTTTTTAGGTACTGAATGTAGTCCCAGCTATGTTGACTAGCCAGACCCCATGAATTTCTCAGAGCACTCAGACTTCCACTGGGGTTCTGTAAGGAGAGTTGAATCGCCCTGCTGTATCATACCCAGAAGAAAGCAATTTATATAGAGGAAAGGAGAGTGTATCCTTTGTAAATAACGAGGAGATGGAAATCACTACAGTTTTAGCAGTGAGCTCTGGGAACGTAATCTCCTAGTAATTTTTTTTAAATGCTTTCCACTTGGCAACAGTATTTTGGATATCTTTGGAATATATTCAATTCTTATACTCATAAATTGATACTTTTCATAGGGCCTTTTAAAAGTTTCAGCAGACCAATTCAGCCTTTAGAAAGAAATGTCACTACCTTTTTTGTCTCTGCTTCTGCAAATGCTTCTCCATTTGCATCAGTTTTGATAGAAGATTTACCTCATTCAGTGTAGCATGAATGCTAAGAGTATGCTCAGAATTATGCTGTGCATAGACATTGGTGTGAATCTTTGTCTAAACAACCTATTTGATACTTATTGTACAGATATTCAAAATAATATCTAATACAAAAAATGCAGAAAGAGGTACAAAAATGTATGCTCAGCTACACATTTAAAGTGTATATTTTCACTTTGCACAAGAATAATATTCTATTTTAGGATACAAATGACAAAAAAAATCTCTGTTTTGCCTTCTTTGAATTCTTTTTACTTCTGTTTTCTCCAGTTTTGGATACTAGGATGAAATGGTGTACCAATTACAGATGTTACAATGTACAGATTTTCAAAAACTCATTGGGAAAGGACATTCTGATACTCATGAGACACACAGTACTTTCTTTTTGTACTTCAGTTACTGAAGGACCGGAAACAACTTTAAGTCCTTGTGCATTTTTATGCATAGAACTACAGTTACCATCACTGCTAATAGTGTTAGGTAACTTTCCATGTCTATACTGCCAGATAAGCCCAGGATAAAATAGTATGGCAGGAAGTATATGCCAGATCTGGGAAGCCTTTTCTCTACATTAGTGGAAGTTTTCTGTCTTCAAAATCGGTTTGGAAGCAGATTTCTACAGGCGCTGCTTCTGCAGGTTGGGAGAACAGTAGATAATGACAAGCACAGATCACTAATGTAGACCAGACAGAATCATTAGGTAAGGTGAGCACAAACAAATGTTTGTTTTAAGCCAAACTAAATACAAGGTAGAAACAAGAAATGTAGGCCATCTTTACTTGACAGACAACTTTGTTTTGGGAAATAAGTCAGAAAAATACTTAGCAGAGTCATACACAAGCTTACTTGCTCAGTGGCTTACTGCATCACGTGATCCTAGTAAATGTAAGCAATCTTTGAAACTTCCTTTTGCGCTCAGAATTCTTCCTTTTGCTTTCTTCTTATTTAAAAAGAAATGAGCATTTATAAAAATATCTCATTTGTTACACTTTGCTATATCCATTGTCTTCATATCACCTAGATTTATCAGAGTAGGAAGAGGAGGCATGTCTCTTTCTGCTGGAGGCATGTCTATCTTTTTTTCTGCTAAGTAACACCAGAATAAAGAGGCCAAAATATTTGTTAGGCTATGATAGACAGTATCCTGGTAGCATTGAACAAAGGACCAACTTCAGTGGTGTTCACATGTCCTGGTAACTGACACAGCCAGCAGAACCTGTGACATTTGAAAGCATTGGACTGGTAGAAATATCTACAAACATTTTTTCCTTTCAGTTTTTTTATGAACATAAATAACATAAATGTTGTTCCAAACACACAAGAACAGTCTTGCTGTTCTTTCTGTCTGTTGTTTGAGGAATTATCAAGTAAAATAACAATCCTTGCTGAATGAAAAACATTTAAGTTGCAGCTTTATTTTTGCTGTAACTAAAATACCCATTTTATCTCCCTGATTGCTTCTTAGTGAAATCATACACAAAATAATTTTCATAAATCTAGCACCTTCCTGTGTCCAGAAAACAAGTAGAAGCCCACTCTCTCTTTGTTTTTAAAAACTACTATGTAGCACAGAAAACGTCCTGACTGAAAAGTACTTCACCACATCCCATGTTTGTGGTGTTCTTTTTTATAAACCTCTTAAGAAAATGCGGTCTGTGTGTGTGTAGAATGAAAGACAATTCATGTAATGGAATGAGGAAATGGTTTATCTCTTGGTAGCAAACTCTATTGTTTCAGATCAGACTGATGCTACTCACTATATTGTTGAATATGCTGAGAGCATAACTACAGGAAGACACCTCCATCACCACTATCATCACAGCATTTTGCCACCTTGGAAGTCAGCATGCAAAGAAAAAAGCATTCTTTCAAGCTGCACTTTTCAAATAGTCTCTGCTTATGTGAGTCCACAAAAACAACTGCTTCTCACTACAGAGTCTGCAGGAGCAAACTTATAAATGCCCTGAGATTTGGCATGTTATTTACAGTGCATTATGCAAATCCTAGGATTTCTACCTTCTTTATTATGTGAAAAGAAGGTTCAATCATAGTGGTGATATTTGAATTAACATCTTTCTGATTCCAAGACAGTTGCTGTTCTTGATTGGACAGCTTATGCCTTCTACTACTGTTCCCGAAGGTCCCCAATACGACATTGTATTTGCCACCTATTTCTTACTCAGAACCAGATAAAACAGTGACTTACCCTTTTCTTTCCTTTGATGTTCTATCTCAAAATCTTGAAGAAAAACAGCTTCCAAATATTAGCTATAGTCACCTCCTTCTGAGATCAGTCTTACACTTTGCAGAACCAAAATTAATTGCATCTAGGCAAGGAGACGAGGAACAATGAATAGCAAATCAGCCACTTAGGTATCAAGTGCCGTATCAAGAAAAAATATTCAGTGGGATACCCTGTGTTCAGAACTGCTCCCTGCCTCAGTGCCTCCAGCTCCTGAAGGATGTCCTGTAGAAACAGTGTAGGTACTGGAAGCAATAAAACCACATATATTATTGTATGGTATTTTGCTACACCTTCTCAATGTGTTGAGCAAGAGTGTGCTGATCTGTCTGGGATCTTGAAAAAATGCAGCTTAGGTAATATTATCTCCTTCTCCTCTCCCTCCTTACATATACAAGCAAAAGTGTACTTCTGGAATGAAAGGTGGGAAGATTTGGGAGATACTAATGCTGATGACAGAGGCATTTGGGGAAAGAGAGAATGGGGTAAATCTGGAAAAGAGGATATTAATGAAAGAGGAAATACATGAAAAAGTAACACAAGATATTGAAACAGAACAGAGAAGCTGGAATTTGAGAAAGGAGGTCTTTAAGGAGAAGAAAGCATAGTCACTTGACAGAGTAAAAGACGGCACTAGAAGATGTAAGAAGAAGATGATTCTGGAAAGACACTGTACGTAAGTGGTTATAAGAGAATGAAAAGAGACTGGTAGCTTCACTGGGAGGAAAGAAACCTATCTGAACATTGTTGCAAAACCACACAAGTTCACAGAGCCTAACCAAGAGCAGGGAGGTGAAAGTAACTCTGGAGAAGGAACAGTGTCTATTTCTTTGTCTTCTTCTATTTCTTTAAATCCTAACAGCATCTGAATATATAGAATCTACTTGAGATTAAAAGCATGAATCACATTGCTATCATCTCATAAATGATAGAGTTGAAATTTATTGCCCCTGTTGTGTCCTTTGTGCCTTCTCATTCAAGGAATAAAATGAGAAAATACCAGCAAATTCTTAGGTTGTGGATTTGTTTTCCAGCAGTTCATGTTTGTGCTAGCTTGGGCCTGTTATAAAAAAAATTATATGGAGGTCATTGAACTATATTTGCATCCTAAAGAGATGTCTGCTGAAGTTCATAACAAATGGGTTGTCATTTTTGTAACAGAACTTTGAAAAGTTGTTTACCCTTGTTGAAAAATAAATCCTCTGACTGTAAAACTGTGACTAGTATGTGATTTCCCTCACAGGGCTAGTTTAATGTGGAAATCTGCTTTTCAGCATCTAAAAACAAAGGACCTGGCACTGAGCTTGCTAATAATCTGGATTCAGTGCAACAGATTTAATCTTTCTATTCCTTTTTCATTAGTAACTTCTTTGGCTAAAATATAGATTTTTCTCATGGTCCTAATTTCTGGTTTAATTGAATTGCTGAGAATGAAAACGATCAGAGAGTGCTGTGTGGTGAGCAGATTTGTTTGGATAATGTGATTTTAACACCTCTTGTTCTGCCCAAAATACACAGTCTTCTTTAAAAGGATGTGATAGTGCATAGCTTAAATTCTACATTCTGTAACAGAGTAAATGTTCAGTGGCCTTGCATTTGGTGATTAATGGATAGGATGGAAGGAAACATAAACTGAAACAATGGAAAGGTAAGATAAACAGTGGTTAAAAGTAAAATATTTTTGCTGTTTCAATGAAATTCAGCAATCTGTTTACACAGGTCAGTTGAGGTCATACTGTAGAAATGTTCCTTCTGATATCAGAATTCATGGAATTTGCAATATTTTATGTTTTAAATTGAAAATAAGGTGAAGACAATGCTCATGAAAAATGATGGATTAATAGCACTCTATACTAATGACTTCAGGGGTTTTTATCTAGATTGACCCATAATAAACTTCCAGTTACCACTGGAACAACAGCATTTAGAAATCAGAGAATAATTTGATTTTCCATAATTTCCTTGATTTGAACATAATTATCAAACATGACACCATTTTTGTAATGTGGACACTTGCACACTAAAAGTTGCACTGAAACTATTCCTAGCCATATGCTAATAGTAAAGTCACAGACATTTTTCCATATTTTTAATTAGGAAACACATTTTCTGAAGCTAATGGTAGTTATGTGGGGGGAGAAATTACTTTAATTGAGTCTGTACAAATTGATCAGACTCAACAGAAGAGTTTTATGCTTGACCTTCCCGAGACATACTTAAAGCCAAGACAGAGCACAACAGGGTCCACTCTAGATAAAAAAAAAATAAAAGAAAAATCCTTGTTTTGGTACTGTAGATATTTATCAATACTGTTGCTGAAATACTTATAGGCCCATAGCAATAATGTTTTTAAATTATTAACTGTAGGTAACTGTAAGGAAAGAGATGCCAATAATAATTTTCTTTTATATTTTCCCCTTCCCTTTTACCATTCTATCTTGCGAGGTTTCATAATGCAGCACCTCTGCTAGGAGAGTCCATATCTTGCTTCTCAGTGCTTGCCTATACCTTTTGATTTACTAGAAGGAGGCAACATGAGAGGAATAGAGAAACCCTCCCTCAGATGACTGAATAGCTTATTTCATAACACTCCTATATTCAAGAAACAAAAGGCTTGAGGGTAGGAAATAAACTAAGACTTCTCCTCCTCCTCCCTCTACTCTCTGCTCAGCCCCCAGGAAGCACAGCACTGCCATATATGACATTGTGATCTGAACCTCCTTGAAGTTTGGCAGGAGGGAACAAACATTCAGATTTATGAGGATTCACTTGGACCAGTTGATGTTAGTTTGTGGGATCCTATGTTTTCTATTAAGTGTTTTCAGAAACTTTTATAGAAAAGAAGCTATGTAAACTAAACAGCAGTGTCTCCTTAGGAACTAGAAGTCAGTGTTCAAATAAAAGATTAACAAAATATTCCAGTTCTGTTAATCAGTTACGGCACTAGTATCTTCCTGAGTTTTAAAATACATTAATTCAGTTACCTGCTGTCAGGATGCATATCAAGTAGTGTTATACAGACTGTGATCTCTGACCTATGGGTGCAAAATGGTGCCTTTAGTCTCTCCAGTGCATGTTCAGCAACCATGAAACAATTACACACTAAGTTACGCATGGTATCTCTTTCTGTTTGATGGTTGTAAAGGGTGTGAACTAGAAAGTTTTCATCTAGCTATTGATTTTCCTCTACTGGATCTGATTTTCCTCTCCTGACATTAGAAAATATTCCTGATATTCTAGTTTGCTGCTGTCATTAAAATTTAGGGGTACCTTCTTCCCATGAAGGTAACATTTTGAAACTAGATGAAAACAAAGAACAAGAAATCCTATCTACTGTATTGTATTCAAATTAAAAGCAAATCTTGAAACCTGTGTGCATACACACATTATACACTTACGCATGATTTTTAAAGAAAAATACCACCAGATTGTGTTCCGTATTCTAAGTATATTCTTTCTAAATTGTCAGCAGAGTTCTCATCACATCTGAGATATCCAAATACTCTAGAAGTAAAAGAAAAAGCTGTCTCCTCTATCTACAAATCTTATTTGCAGCTTTCCCTACATATGCTGCTGTTTATTTTCAGATTGGTGCACATACTCTAGTGCACTCTGATAAAGCTGATCTGGTTTCATCATCTCCAAGTCCCTGCAGATTTTCACATGCTGTGTGATTAATTACTAGTTTTCTAGGTCTCTTGCTTTTTTCAGTTAAAATAAAAGATACAAAGAGCTAGTACAAGTTGTTCCCCAAGAAACAGAAACAATCATGCCAAATTTTCTTCATATTTACATGCTGCATCACCTGATCCCACCACTCTTTTCCCATCAATGAGCTTGGGTTTGTGATAGGGCATGCAGTGTAACTGGCCCTTCTCATCTTTTTCATCTACTAAACTTCTTTTTCCACAGATAGAAAATTAGAATGGCTTGAGACCTGTAGGATACAAGACCAGCTCCAAAATGGATTTACAATGTGCTGGTACATACAGAAGTTGTTTGGAATGCCAGGTGGATTATGCTAATGTATAAAGCTTCATCTCTTTAAGACAGCAGGGGAAAAAAATAGCAAACGTGGCAAAAACGATCATAAAAACCTACACTCAAAATCACTTTCTTCTCCATACCTCTGTCTAACTACCTAAGTTTCATCACTTAAAAGAGTTATATGAATCACAAACGTTGACAAGATAAAGATAAGTACTAAGAATGTCTATTGAGGTACTAAATCAGCATTTAAAAGACGTGTACTCAATCTGTGTTAGCTCAATAAATTTTTGCATATAGACAACATGTATTTACTTGTCTAGTAGTGTTTTATTATCTTTCATAATAGGAGCTCACAGCATTTGTGGCTTATATATGAGAATTTTCAAATATCAGTACAGCAACTCTAGAATGTTTCTCATAATCATTTCATAAACCAATGCCTAACATATGCATTAACGCATTTTTGTGGCAAATCATGTTAGATTTCAGCTGACAGCTTGTCATATGTTAATCATATATAACTATAATAAAAGGCTATTGTAATGAAAAAAAAAAAAAAAAAAGGAGAGAAAACTACACAGTAACCTTTCTGGTTCCCTTGCAGCTCTCCCTTCCCTTCCTGATCTTGCTGTGTAGTAACCCAATGTCCACTGGTTCCAGTTGTTAATGGAATGTCCTACTGTGCTAAAGAGATCAGTGGGATGCCATTTACCAGGGACGCAAACAACAATCCAAGGCAGAACTGCCGAGAGGAAAATAACACTGCACACTATTAATAGAGTACTATTTAAATTATGAAGTTCAGGAGACTGAGCCACGAAGGAGTATGGTCCCTACTTGAAGTGTTATGGCAGAAGTCATTCAGATTATGGTTGCAGGTTGGTATTCAGATGAACAGAAGGAAAGCTGACCCTTTTATCTTCCTCCTTTGCTATGCCTTTCGAGTTTTAAATCCACATTCACATCCTGTGCTCCACATCAAACTTGCACTGCACGACACTGAAAACAGCCGCATGAGCAGGAAGAACAGGATTTAAAGAGTTAACTGAATAACGAGAGAAAGATGTCTGTTTTTATAAAAACTCTGAGGGAATACATGCTACTTAATTCCAAATGACATAGAAGATCCTTCTTTTTTCCACCTTAAAAAAACCCCCAAAAAACAGAAGATTTGTATCTTCCAAACGTAATTTAATTACAATCTTAGAGATTGTTGAGTGTTTTACAGGAAACAATTCAAAGCTAATAAAATCTGTAAACATTTTTCCAATTCAGTGCTGTGCTAGCCTTAGACTAATGTACTGCTGCAATCTTTGCAAAAATGTAACACCAGTGTAGAATGCTGTGTTTGAATCTTTTATGTATTTTGGAAAAAAATAATCCACTTTAATGAGTAGTTTGTAACAGATGAATTATGTTTCTTGATGTGCTATCTCCTCTTAACAGGAAAGGAATGTTAAAGATGTATTACCAAACCACATCTATACATTTACGTATGTATATATGTACACTACTATCTCAGGTATAAAATTTATGCTACAGATAACAAGTGATGATATGCAGTAAAAAAACAGTAAATATAAAGTATACAGTGCTGCTTCATTAATTTAGGTTAATTTCTTTTTTCTTTTTCTTTTTTTTCTTTTTTGGCTTTAGCATCGTTACAAAACCTAGAAATTTTATAAATACTATTCACAAGATCTGGCTTTAATACTACTATAGAAGAGAATGCATTTGTTCGTAATGTGTACTGTGATACTGACTGAACACTGAACAGAAGGAAGAGCTACACAACCTGCTTATGACTCTAAGAAAATGGAAAATTAAACGTAGTCTCAAAACTCACATCCACATTATGATACCACATGAAAAATACAAAAAACATGGGTTTTTCGCTCAATTCTTCAGTGTCATGCAAAGATGACAGCATGAAGAGCACTAAAACATCTAAGTATACTGATGAAAAGGTCTGGGACATAACATTAAAACCTGAGATACCTATTTAGTATTGCAATTTCAAAGCAAATACAGTCCTGCAGTCTTTTGAGTTAAGGGAGCAAAGGTGAGGATTTAATTGTTACTTTCTTTAACCACATTTATCATGACAAAGATAAAACAGTGTTTTGCCCAGCTTTTGATTTTTGTTATTTTACTTTGAAGCCACAGTTGCATGTTGAAAAGTTAAGTCTTTTATTGAACAGTTCTTTTTGACAAAAGTAGACACCCATGCTACATTTCATATATTTACCTTTTCATACAAAGTACATTTTTTACAAAGTCATTCGGTATTTTGAAAGATACTATTTGGAAAGGACTAGTGCTCCTTTAAGCGTAAGATTACTTGGGGGACCATTTTTCATGGTGTAGATCAAAAGAAGACATCAATTCATAGGACTTGGGGAGAACAAAGTTTATCTTCACTTCTGTCAGCCTTCATGTTGGCAGCACTACCTTCCGGAGGACGATAAAATATGATTATGTGATAGAAAATACCCAGATCTCTCTACTCTGCAGAAATGATCTGCACAATTGCAGGGACCACCATGACTGATTTCAGGATCAGGGGCTACAGGGTTTGATCACATTGCAGCAAGTCAGTGCTAAACTCAGGACAGGAAGCACTAGTCTGGCCAGTACTGCACCTGCACCTTCATACACCCAGTCAACTTTTGTGACATGGGTCTAATGGGCTACTAACTAGCGTTTGTTGTGTTTATCCTAATTCTTTACCCCCATTTTACACTGGAGGAACTGTAGCATGGAGAGCGTATGCTCCAGGCTTATGGAGATGGTTATAAGCCAACAGTGAGGTTTTCCATAAAACTTTTCCCCTGAATCCTATTGTTTTCACCTACGTCCTATGTGCTGTTCCGTGTTTGCAGAGGATTAGACAGGACTGGGTAAGAAAAGTAGGGACCTTTTTCAGCCCCATAGCATGCCACCGATTGCGCCAATCAACATGTGTCACTCGGCATGAAATTCGACCATTCTTCAAGAAGACAACTAGGGACTTGCCGTGTACAAGCATGAATCGAGGGAGTATGTACGGCTTTGTAAAGGACCCCGAAACGCCGGGGTCAGACTGGCACATCTGTTAACCGCCAGTGATTTTACCAGGGAGATGCACCCCCGGACAAGAAGTTCAGCATTTAAACTCCAACGAATTTCACTTCTTCAGGGACCAAAACTTGTCCAGACATTTGGGGGAGCGAGAACGGCCACC
>VZRW01002230.1:34786-56425 GCA_013398125.1 Aegotheles bennettii
TGATTGATCTTTCAGTACAGTTCCAAAATCATAGAGATTTTTGCAAAAATCCTCTCCCCTGTTTATACTTGTGTGTCTGCTCTCTTCTGGGGATTCTGTGTGCTCTTTGAAATACAAAGAATTCGCAGAAAACTTCCTCCTTCTCAGCCAACTGAAAATGATGGAATTTTAGGCACTTTAATTTATTATACCAGAGGACATGCCCTAAAATAACATCATGCCGTGTGCTGTGCTTCTTAATAGTTAAGCATACTGGAGTTATTTGAGTTTTTCAATAACATTCGAATGATTGAAGTCGCTCCGCTGGTATACAAATTAGTTTGTTGTTTGCAGACAATCAAAATGGATGTCTTGGTTAGTGCTAGCTGAACTTCTCACATATTGTTGTAGTCACATAATGCATACTTTTTCCTCAAGCAGTATAGCAAATGTGGTATATGGAGTAATGCAAGCAATTGTATTGCTCTGTTTTACAGTTTTTAGTGTTGTGGAAATTACGTGTCTGTAAGTCAGAGTTCAGTAGGTGGTGTGTAAAATCTGGCTTTTTAATTACCAGAATCAGCTGATTCTCATGAAGAATACAGTTAGTGCCAAGCTAACTGAAACAAATGTGGCTTAGGTCCTAAATTTGTGAATGGGTATACATTTCTCTTACAAATTTGGCCAATCCCATTTTGATTTCAGTGTCTCACCTTGGTATATTCACTGGTTTTAGCCAAAAGTCTGGCTTTTTGTTACTTGCTTTGTCTAAGAGGAAATACAAATACATTCTGTAACAATGTCATAGGCTTTCTGACCTTTAGACAGTAATTGTTTGCTAAGTTTGAACTCAGTAATTCTGCTTGCTTTTTACTGATTGAAATAAAAAATTCTTTACTGTGTTTTTGAACTGTCTGGTCTGTATTTTTTTATAGAACTTTCCTGCAGAGAGTTGAAATTTTCGTATGAGGAATATAGAGACTGCCATTCCTACTATCTTTTTTCTTTTCTTTTCTTTTCTTTTCTTTTCTTTTCTTTTCTTTTCTTTTCTTTTCTTTTCTTTTCTTTTCTTTTCTTTTCTTTTCTTTTCTTTTCTTTTCTTTTCTTTTCTTTTCTTTTCTTTTCTTTTCTTTTCTTTTCTTTTCTTTTTCTTCTCTTCTCTTCTCTTCTCTTCTCTTCTCTTCTCTTCTCTTCTCTTCTCTTCTCTTCTCTTCTCTTCTCTTCTCTTCTCGACAAAATAGATCTTATTGACGTTCACAACAATATATAGGGATATTCTGTACTCTATACCTTTTTTCATCTCCTTTATGCCACAGAAAGAACAGGTTTATGAGACAGATGTGTGTCATGATTTCTAGCATAGAGACATGATTAATTTATCTGTGTTCACCTGTGTAACTAAACTTCTGTGAATCACAGTTTTAATTTTCTTTTCTTTTTACTTTTCTTAAAGGGAGGGAATGTACTGTGGCAGGGAGGTCTTTTTTTAAAGGTACTTTATAAATTTAGGACCAGAAATTTCCTGCTTAGGTTTTCAGTGGTGTGAATGTTCGGTGCATCATCTCTTATGCTACATTTTATTAAAATCCTGCTTACAGGTGTACTGTATACATTTTTGTAGGAATTTGGCTATTTTTTAATTCATAAGCAAACAACTATATTTTGCATGTAAGAAGCTGCAATTTTTAAAGAAAATATTCTCTGGTTACTAGATTAGATTTTTGTCTGCCTATGTTTAGATAAAAGTAATTAATTTGGTGTGAAGTATATGCAATGAGAGATTTCTAGAACACTGATCGTAAAGTAGGACAGGAAGGTTTATTTATGTATGCATATATGTATGTATGTATCTATGTATGTTTGGGATGACAGTGTATCTTAGAAAGCTGCTTAACTGCTGCCCAGTGCAGCTGTCCTTCCCTGATAGATTAGGTTTCAGGGGCAATGATGGATGTTGAATGCCTGTAGCCAGTTGTGGGGTTTGCTCTGAGGTCAGTGCTACTGATGGAGAATAGGAATTTACAACCTTATGTCTCTGTGCCAACATAACCAGTAGCATTTCTCAAGAAAAAAATCAAGCAGATATATTCAGTGCTGAGCTTGTATCGCAGCACAGTTTAGAAAGCTATTCATACTAGTGAGAAAGAGTGAGTAGATTTGTGAATAATAAGGGCAAATTTACTCATAAGCATGCCCTTTTGTTTCACAGAAACACCCAGAAATAGCTATAAAAAGTAAATACAATGATATGGCTTTACATAGAACTTCTTTCATGCTATTTTAAAGTATGTTAACAAATCTGGAATTTACAGTGTTGATTTGTTATTTCAGTTGTTTCAGATATCTTTAAAACAGTTGATATTCATCAGTGATGAAAGGGTAAATATTCATTAGGTAGAAAGGCTAAATGGTATTTAGTGTCAACTTTTTGATTTTAGGTATCACAATATGTATTGTTGATAAGGGTGGATATTTTGGATAGCTCTTGTGTGATTTCAGAAGTGTTTGTTAAGATCAGGCTTTCAGGCTCTATGGACTGCCTACCTCCCCTGAGATGTAGAAGTTTGTTCCTGAAATACTGTGGTGTAATTAACTTATAAAAAGTGAATCTTGGTAGAGAAAAGTGCACAACAAAACATGCTGTTTTATTATTAAGCTTGTAAGCCTTTTTGAGTTGTTTGTATTAATTTGTACCTTAATGGTATAAGTGGATTTTTCTGACAAGCCTCAGAAGAGCTGTCCTGATAGGCTCCAGACCCTGCGTGGTTGGTGAGAACAGTTTCCTTTGATAGCAGTCCTGTTTGGATCAGATCCGTAGTGCCTTTGTGTCTTTGCTTAAATAATAACTGTTTTTGTCTTGGATAATCCTAGCAGTGGTTAAATTCAAATATAGAGAAGAAAGCTTAATAAAACATCCGATGAATTGATTTATAGTATCTTATTAATTAGGGAGTAAGAAGCATTTTGGTAAAGAGAAATACTTATCCAGCAAGAATCACTTTAGAACAGTTTTGCATCAAGGAAATGGCATTTTTCCAAGTGCCTATGTATTCTACTTGTTGGCAACATGCCATCAACTTTATTTGGAAAACTGTCTTTGCTCAAGTAATATTCACTATTTACCAATTCATTTTACTATAAATAACAGATGGATTATGTGATTCATTTTTTAAAAAATTTGTAACCTATTTTGTGAAGAATGGAGTTTTGCAAATTATCACTAAGTGCATCAATCACTAGTTCTTGATTAACAGAATTTTCCAAACAATTAAATTGTTTTGCTTACATTGCTTGACTATTTGGATATTTTTGGATATTATTTTTTCTTGACATGAGAAGCCTTGAAAAAAATACAACATTAAATAAATATTTGTCTCAGTTGATATTAATGATACTCTAATGCAAATTTTTTTTGTTAAAGAGAAGTGGATAATCAGTGTAAATTTTTGTTGTCACTCGGTCAGATTTGTAGAATTGACACCTGTTTCCCATTTAGTATTTTCAAATCTGTCATAAATGGTCATATGCAGTTTCAACATACTGACTAGGTAAAAATTTTAAAATTTCAAGGGCAGTAGATAACGAAGAAAGCATTGTACTTTCTGATGCTAACAGGTGGCAGTGAATGCCTTCAGGAGCAATCATACCTCTGTAAGAATCCTAGCATTCCTTAGGTTTAATTTTGCATGATTACACTGAGTCTGAAAAAAACTCCAGTGTTAAGGTGTTAGCAGCAGTATTTCAGATAGCTTGGAAATTTCTAGATAATTTTGGGCTGAATGGAGTAAATACTGTATATGCATAAAAAGGAAATGCTTATTCTCCAGCTGTTTGGCTGCATTTGATGGAACAGAGCTGTGTCCTTCCAGTCAATGTAATCCCTAAAAGGACACTTACTAGAACTGTATCCCTGGCTGATTTGTTCATAGGATTGCTTTATTAATCTAGTGCACAAGGGTAATCTTATTCCAAAGGTATTAGAAAGCATGAAAATAACTACTGGGCTTCTCAGAGATGTGAATTTCTCTATCTTTGAGCAATTTTAATTAATCAGTCTTTCTACTTTTTAGTGGGGAGTACATAACCTGTGAAAGGTGCAGTGGCCTTAAAACTGTTCCTTCATCTTTGCTGATCTCTGCAGTAGTCCAGGTTACAGTTAGAGAGATTAACCAAAAAATGAAAATAGATTGTGAGTTATGTGTGGAAGAAACGTGATTTTTCCAACGTGACGAGTTGCTAGAAAAGCTTATATAGTAGCGAGTGCTTAACAGATGTATTTTCTTAGTAGGTAAATTCTTAAACTGTATTACTGCTAGGCAAGCTACATTTTCAGCTTTTTGGTGTCATTGTTGCAGGAAGATGAAGATCTTGGTGTTTCAATGTGGAATACTTGCTTTGCTGAGTTAACTTCATATTGCAGGTGCCAGTCTTAAGATCAGGCAGAGATATTTTCTGCAGTTTGTACCTGCTGCGCAGAAAATGGTATTAATATCAATCTCATATTTAATGAGAAAGAACATGTAAGAGCACTGAGGAGCTTTAGGGTGGGAGGAAACCTGAATTCACTCACTTGAAAGAGTAAAGAGTGAAATTTTACAAGCTCAGAAAAAGTGAAACTGCCACAGGATCAGTGCCAATTTGACTACTGTGGCTGGGGTTGCCTCTTCCCTCCCTCTTCTTTCTCCAGGTTGTTCTTCAGCCTGATTTTGCATTGCTGGGAACATTCCAGCTGGAGATGTGTCCTCTGTGAAAAATGGCAGTCAGTAAATCAAGGAGAAATATGTGTTCCTGAAGAAATACTCACACCTACCTAATTCCAGCTTTTCTATACTGTACATCACTCTGTCTTGAATGAGTCTTTGGCTGTCCTTTAAAGGCAACTCTGTAGCAGTTTTTGCTTCTCATTGTTAGGTCATATCTGACGTTGCGAACTCTCAAAAACTCTGAGAATGGCTCTCTAGGCTGTCCTTACTTCAGAATGTCACTTAAATTATTAATATTAGATGCTCTATTTGTTATGTTCTAGGAATCTCCTCTGAAGCCTTTTGTCATTAGGAACTCAAAGGCTTCGTTTTTGCTAAGTGTTACGGGCTTATGTCTTTTTGCAGACATAGCAGATTAAGATTTAACTGTGAGTGCTGGCTCTGTTCTCTCCAGGTACAGCCTTCCATTTAATTCTTTGTGTTATTTAGTTGAATTCAGTTTCTTAACTCCCATCTCTGTCAGACCAAGTAATTTTTTATTGAGACACAAACCTGATCGTTTGTTCTCACAGGTGACTCACTCAGTAGAAGAGTTGCACATTCATATTTTGGTGAGAAACTTCAGGAGTATAGGTTCCCAAGCTTTCAAGCTCATTTCAGTGACGGGTTCTCCAAGTAGAATCAGAGCTCAATATTTTTTGGAAGAACACAAAACTGCTATGCTAATGTTTTGGAGCATTAATGGACACCATTTGTCAGACATTGTCACACTCACTGTACTTAGTATGCTGTATTAATTCGCTGTGTTTAATGTGTTTGAGATTTTCAAGGCAGTCTCTCTCTGTGCTTCTTTTCACTGATGTAGTTGTTACTCCACTACTGAGCTTCTGATGTGTTATTAGTGGTTAACAATGGCTGCTTCTCTTGACTTGGGCATATACATACACATATACAACAATAAGCAGTATTTTCCCCAGCTTTTGTAAGTTTTGGCTCTGTTACTATGGGACAGATGACTGCTGTAGTTAGAGTTATTGTATTACTAGATTTCTGGTGTTGCCTGAAGTTGAATGCATTTAATAATTTAGTAACTGCTGAGGGGAGATAGGAGCATATGTTTCCACTATTAGGAATGAAGTCACAGAAGTTAAAAATTTGTGTTTTGCTGAGAGTGCAGGTAACCACACACCCTTGACATAGTGGTGTAATTGTGATTTTGGTTGCCTTTTTGTAGTGGTTTGAAGCTAATACTGAAGTTGTGTAGCTTGTCTGAATCTATGTAGAGTTCAAAGCGTCTTTAAGAATTAAATTTTTGGCTGTTTAGACATGGTTTTCAGTACTTGCACGTTTTCAGAGTCTTGTTCTTACAAAGACCAGTTTTCAGAAATTCCTGTCACTGGGAACTTGTACTTTAGAATGTGTTGCAGATCTTGTCGATGTTTTGTCTGCTGTTTGCAAATAGCTCAGATATGTGGTGACTTAACATTCTGATTTTTCAATTCTTTGTTTCCAGATATAATGTTTATTTTTTTACCTTCAGAGTTGCTGAATGGAGAAACATATTCAGATTTTCTTGTCTGTAGTTTTCCTCTGTGTTTTGCCGTAATGCTGATGATTTTTCTTTTTTCTTGACAGTGTGTAAACTGGCAGAAAGACAGGAGGTCCATTTCAAATAATTCTTCCTTACAGTGTTCCCTTGAAGATACCAGAGTACTCCTTAGAAAATCCCAGAGTCTTCCTTTGGAGGACTGTGAAAATATCCCTCATGTTTAGCAATTCCCTTTCAGATTTTGAGTATGAAAATAAGACAATTTTCTGATGTTTCTTAACCCAAAATATAGGTGAGGCTTATGCTTCAGAAGTCTTGTGGCTTCCCTTTATCTGAACTACAGAATTTGTGGGTATTTCACTAATTGTAAGACGTGCCTACATTAAAAGTTACAGCTGTGTGAGAGGGCTTAGTGTGTATCTGGTAATCAAGTAACTGATAATTGAACTAGCATCAGTGGAGTGAGTTGATGTTTGATTGCTTAGATGACAATCAGGAATTACTTCATACTTTCAGATGGGCAGTTCACAGGTGGAATAAATAATACTAGATTTAATATTATTAGATGTAATTTTAGATAGTTATGCAGTTATTTTTTGTATACCTTTATACAGTCTGTATAATATAATATCTTTTGCATTGTTAGTTTTTACTTGAACTATCAAAAATAGTTTGAGAGCTGCATTTTTAGGATGACTGAGCTTAACGAAATAATTGTACACTTGTGCATCACAAATACACTGCCCAGACAGAGAGATAACAGAAATCTGCAGAATGATAAAGACTAGTCCAGTCAGATGAAAAAATTCCATTACTTTTTGCACACTTATACATAACAGAATCCTTGTAAGCATCTTCTGTAGTTTGCTGTCTAGAATTTAGTCCCTGGTTTGTGTCATTGCATAATAGAGTATGAATAATGCAGAAACAAAATACTGGTTGTGAAACACTCTAATTTTCACTCTTCCCTTTTATTCTTTACTAATTATCTGGAAATCTAAGGATAACTTTAAAGAAAAAAGTTTCTTATAGACATGCATCTAAAACTAACGATAGGTGCAGAGAGTCCTGTAAATGTCCCCTAAAATGATTTTAAAAATACAGAGCATTCGTGGCTGCTGCTAATGTTAAACACATCAAATCAGAGAGGAAATGTGGGAGGGTTTTTTTAATATTAGAAAGAAAATTTTCTGTCATAGATTAATGAAGGACTTTTTTTAAATGAGTTTCATTGTGAAAGGACAATCCTTGTGCGTAATTAATCATTGGTAATAAGAACTGTGTGCTGCATATGGCTCACTTTATTCATGCACATACTTCCGTGATATCAAATGGATTTAATCAAACATCATGTTATCAAGAGCTGGTTCTTTGTCCTATCTTTCTGTATAGTAAAGGTGTATAGTAAAAATATGAAAACATATGTATGAAAACCTAAGCAAGGACAGAAATGATGAAGAAAAATGCTTCATTTAGGATAGAATTCAGTAGAGAAGTTAGGCTCACCGATACCCACAACCGTATATGTAGGTAACTTCACTATGTAACGTCATTTGAATCCATAAGAACATATGTGTTTTTTTAAAAAAAATCATACGTGTGGTTTAAAACCAAGTATATACACTGAAGTGATTTTTTAAATTTGGACACTTAACTCTGTGGAGGGAAAGGAATTAAGAAAAAATAGTTTCTGCTTTACTGTTTTTGCCTTTCTCTTCAGAATGTTCAAATCAATGCTGTTAACGCAGCCGATAAGAGATGAAACAGTTTACTACTTTCCTTGGCTTGTGGACTGAATAAAAGTAATATATTACTACTTCTACTTGATTTTTTTTTTCTTTTCAGTTTGCATACAGAGCAAGCAAACCATCTCCAAAATGTGAAATAGACACAGGCTGTATTTCAATTTGTGTGGGTTATGGAACACTCTCATTGACTACAGGAAAAAATATGAATAAATAAGAGGCCCATAGTAAGACATAATCTGTTCTATAAGTATGATCAGTTCAGGAACACATTTTTTTTAATCTTACAATGATACAGGAACACTATTGTTGGCCTCACTCTGTCAGGAATTTCCATCTTGAACCAAACCATGAAGCAGAGCTGAAATGCTGAACCCAGTCAAGCCAAGAGATTCTTCTCATTAATTCATACTTGCTAATATTGCAGTGAAGATCTGTTTCAGTATTTATACAAATATCAGCTGAAATCCGTGGGAAGATTCAGAAGTATGATAAACAATTTTTTGTCGAGTCAGTTCTAATCAGTTTTTGCTTTTGCATTGCATTGTCGTATCTGTTAGTTTTTAAGATGAGTTTAAAAAAATCCAGCACTAGATTGTTAAAAGTGAAACTCTTAAAAGACTTATGAGAGAAATATGAAAGTTTTAAAGATAAAATAATCTTATTATTGGTGGTGATTTCTCTCATGGAGGAATTGCAGAACAGAAATTCTAACATGTTGTGTAGAGGATAAAGGGATTGTTAGAAAACAGATCCCAATCTGATAACTGAAGAAATTAACAGAAATAATTTATATATTATAAGATAAATTAGTCTTTTTTTCACTGGGTTTATGCTGTTTTATATAGTTACGTAGTTTGTGCCTTGTGGTTATTTATGGCTATGTTGAAATGGTGATGGAAAAATAATTTATGTAAAATATTTCAGCAACTTTTGTTTGTAATTCAAAATAATTTTGCTAATATTGAAAACAGTGAACAAATTGATGTTTGGTGCAAGTCTGTGGAACTGAATGTGAATACTAGTTGGCATTTCATTGTAAATTATGATGTACTAAATAATTTACTTTCTGTGGATTTGTATGTGACGTTGTTATGTATCAGTGCTACACTCTGTTTAAAGGGTTTTACATCCTTTGTTCTTTAGCTGTGGTATTACCTTCTCTTAAAGATTCCAGCCTTTTTTGTCAAAAAGCTTTTATTCTTCTTATGATGCTGCTCTTCTGTGTTCTTTTCTTCTTTAAGTTGAGTGCCTTTCATAGATCTTTGTTAAGGTGGAGGAATTGAAGACCAAAAGACTTTGGAAGTCATATCTGTTCTTGGAAAAAATCTAAGAGTGTGAAGGTGTGTTTTCTCTAGGTAGTTAGAAGAGTAGTTTTAAATCAGTATGATTTTAGCAGCTAGATTTGCTTATATGTACTGATTTGTATGGCATAGTCTTGCTTCAGTTTTGAAATGGAATTTTATTAAATCACTTGAACCACTTGAGAATTGAGTCTTCCAATTGTCCCTTTACTTCAATGCAATCCTCCATCCCTTACACAGTTTTGTAGAGTTCAGTGCACAGGAATTAATCAGTAGAGGGATAAACATTCAAATACAGAGCAATCAGATCCTAATCTTAATCAATCACAGAGAGGGTGTTATGAGTCAAATAAAGGAGAGTATTTCTTGGAATTGTAATGCTGAGCCCCATATTTCTCTTGCTACATGAGGATAAAAGCTGTCTTGGAATGCATGTTTTTGCCTTATTCTATAGGACAGGGAACCTGTTATATATAGAATCTAATTTTTTTCCCCATGTTAGATATTTAAAGCAATAGTTTTTGTAGCTGGTCTGTATCAATATTTTCTACTAGTAGTGTAACTGAAATCACAATTTTGATATCCTTTTGGTATGTACAGTTGTAACACACACAATTAGGTCATCCTTCAGCCTTGGAAGAAAGTACTAAATAGGAAACCTAGTCGTGGATAGCACTCAATTTTGATTAAATAGTAAAATTGAAATGGAAACATAAACTGAAATCTAGAAGGCCTGATTTTGTGTTCTGTTGACATCAGTGGGAATTAGAATACAGTAGTATACAGAACATTACATTTAAAACAATATGGACTGTTTATGGTCTTCTAATTTGACCATAAACTTCAGCAAGAACAGCCTTCTAGTAAACGATACGTATGTGAGATGCAAATGTTTGTATTAATTTTCCATTTTATACACCTTTTAGCCTTTATGTTGCATAGGCTGCTATTTCTAAAAATATTTCACTATTGTTAACTCATGATCAGCTTTCTTTTCACCATGTACTTCATAGCCTGTTTTACCAGTAATTTTCACACTGTTAATTGTTATTTGTGTAAAAAACATGATAGCTTCAGCTGCCATTTGCCTTGTGTTTGACATCTTTTTTGTTGTTCTGCTTTTATGACTATAAAAATATGCTGTTCCCTGCAGTCAGATTTTGGCAAGGTCTAGAAGGATTTTTCTCAAAGCAGTTCTGTGTTCAGGTAAATTAAAATCACTCTAAGAGCTTTGGGGATTACTGGATCAATGCACATCATTTTACATAACATTTTCATTGCTGGATACTGAAATATATTTAGGAATTGACATACAAGGTACCAGCAGGACTTTGTTAAGTATGTATATGTTTGTTTTTTAATTTTTAGTCCTTAACTGCTGTTTGTATTCAGTGCACATTATAGCTCTCCGAAGACCAAAAATGCTTTTCATTATTGCCTTTTATCTGTCATGCTGTTTGAATGATGTTACTGGACACTGGTAAAGTAGGAAATTGATACAAATAAATTACAACTTGCATCTATTTCTACTGTCAGAAAACCACTAAAGGAAAAATAGAATATAGCTTCTGTAAAACGCAGTTATTTAGAAAGCAATTTTTGCCAAATTAGTACATGGAAATTGTCCTTTCTGTGTGACTTTCTCTGTAGGATTGAAATGTTTACAACTGCAGTTGACTCATAAAAATAATGTAGAATTGAGCCACATAGAGTCATATTTTTAAATTGATAAATATTTATCCCTAGGAAGTGAAAAGCAGCATGATTACTACAAAACAGATGGTTTTCTTTTCTTTCTTTTTAGTCCTGAGGTCTCATGCATGAATACACACGTACACGCAGACAAATGCACAGGCATATAAATCATGAGAATTTCATGGTGGCTTGGGAGATTGCATACATTAGATTTTGTTGCTGTTTCTGGACACCAGAAACTTCTGATATTTTAAGGTTTTGTTGATTTTTTTAATTAATGGGATTTAGAAAATACTGACATCACTGGAAGTATTTTTCAAATGTGTCCTCATCTAGATGTGCAGGGTTCTGCTGCAGGCTACTGATTATTCTATTTTTTTCACCATTAGGTGGTGAACAATGCTTTTTGTTATTCTTTTTACACCTGACCTCCTTCCTTCCCTGCTTTTCTCACAGGTTTTAGTACCAGCAATGTACCTGGTCTTTTTTCTGTTAGCATTAGGTCTGATCAGCACAACATGTCGGTAACAGTGTGTGTGATCGTGTGTAAGAGGAGCAATGACAAGGAAAGTGTTTGTCTGGTGCTACGATTGCCATTCGTGTGCATGCAGGCTCACCGAGGAACGGCCCATTGTACTATGCACAAGATAGACTATAATTTTCTACATAGGTAACTAGATTCAAGTAGCTTAAATGATAGGATTTCTGTACTTAGATGGACTAATCAAATGAATTTTAGGCAGTCCACCTGGAGAGAGTAAGAAACCTGACGATATTTTTCCTGCATCAAGAGGCGGTTGAGATCAAGTCTCAAAATTTCTGAAGTCTCCATATGCATGAATTAGTTTGGGGGAAGAAAAAGCATACTGTTTTTTATCTTTAGTTTCTTTAGTAATCCAGTGTTACTGTAGGAGGTAGTCAGTGATGACTGTGACTCTTAAATCTTTTTTGTTCTGAATTTGGACTGAACATTGTTAATGCTTAAATTACTTGTTTGAAGTTACGGGAATTAACACTAGGATTCGTAATGAAGCACTAATAGTTTTAAACAGAAATGTTCCATGAATGATGTGACACTTAAGATTCCTCAATAAAGATTTTGAACTCTCTGAACCACACACAGTGGGATAGAAATTTGGCAGCTTTGTGTTATCTTTGTTCTCCCTTTCTTTCACTGTCTTTTTATATATTGATGTTTAGCTAATATTTAAAAAATGAAAGCATTTGAATGTTTTCATCATAAGCATTAAATCATTATGTCTCTTTTTGTTTAGTTATAAAGCAGATTTGTCTTAGTTGACACTGCTTTGTATTTATAACAAGTATAAATTTCCTTGAATTTTTCACTGTAATCATGCAAAAAATTGAAATACTTCTGGAGCAAGCTGCTCCTGACCAGTTTGATCTTTCACTATTTTTTTTTCTTTCTTGCTTGGACTAAAGCAAAATCTTACCTTTCAGAATACTTGATGAATGGATAATGTACTGTGATACCAATTCAAGCTTAGTCCTTTTATGGTCATCCTGATTCCATTTGGTTGAGAAATGAACACAGAACATAGAAAACATCCTGAAAAGGTGAATGTTTTTAAGATTCTTTGAAAGGGCATGTGAGCAATCTAAAACTTAGTTTCTCAACTCTACTGCTGTTTAATCAATTGTAAAACAATGTGAGGATATGCTGCTTTACTGTTATAGTCAGCCTTCAGTCATTTGTATGGATGTTAAAAACAGGATTCATTTAGATACAGTAAATCTATATGAGTGGCTGGTAGATCTAACACAAACCAGTTATTGCACAGGTATAGTTGGTGTTACATAGAATTCCCAGTAGTTTTCCTGATCAGCTGTATACATACCTTCAGCTGTCTTGGGAGACTTCCAGTAACATACCAAATGGAACATAGATTGACTAAAACAGAAATGTTTTCACTAGGAGCTATTGGAAGATGATGTAAGAAAATGCACAGTAATATTAAAGTTTGAACTTGTGTTTACCAAAACCAAATTCTTATATCTGTGTTGAGCATTACAGCCTTTTTCTTAGAATTGATAACTTTTTTTCATTTTTTAAATGGACACTAGGACTACTTTTGTGAGGAACGTATTTGTACTATTTTGATGACAACCTGTTCTTGTGGCATTAGAAAAATGTAGCATTATGCTACAAAATAGCATTAAATGGCATAGGAAACTTGACATTACTATGTAATCTATTTTCAGTGTCTGACTCGCTGTCCTCCCATCACTGATGTAGGACAACAGGTTCTGTATATTTCAGATCTTGTGTATTAATTAATCTCTTGACTCTACATTTTTTAGTCGTAGAATAAATGTAACTTCTCACACAAGGCATGTTGTCACAGTCCCAAACCAGGTTTAATTAGAGCTGCGCATGCAGTATAAGATGGTGTCTGTTTTCATGAAGCATGATTATTGCTGTTTATGCTTTTTTTATTATTATTATTCTGTTCCTTTAAAGAGCATTACATTCATTTTAAAAAGTGAGTAAGATTGCTCAAATAAACAAAAAGATAAATACTGGAAAAGTGAGTAACCTTTTAAACATCTCTCCACATCCAGATGGTCCTTGAGAAGTTGTGGCTACCCCCTCCCTGGCAGCGTTCAAGGCCAGGTTGATGCTTTGAGCAACCTGGTCTAGTGGGAGGTGTCCCCACCCACGACAGGGAGGTTGGAATCAGATGATCTTTAAGGTCTCTTCCAACCCAAAACATTCTATTATTCTGTGATTATAGTCACATATGCATTGCAATTTTATCACGCTGTCTTTCACATGCAATCTGATATAGCGCAAGAATATTTTGTGGTCGTTAATCTGAAATCTATTTATTGATTAATGCAATGCCACACTGTAAAATGAAAGATTTACTGCAGATTCTGTAATTGTCTAGTATTACTGCATATTGATGGGCCGAGGTAGTCTTACTATCATCTGAGTAGCATCTACTTTATTTGGAAGCTTTATTTCCCATACCTGTTCTATGACTTGACCTGTCTGCTTCCAATGGCAAACAGGTTTCATACTCTTTTCTATAAAGTCATGATGTGTATATCTGATCACTTGAAGTCTGATGGAGACTATTGGTATATCTTCCATAGTTCATTAAAAAAGCAACCAAATCTTCGGTGGCCTATGCTGCTTACAGATGACTTTGATCTAGATTCCTACATGCTAAAGCTCCCGTATTTCATTAACATTCCTAAAACATCTTGTTCTCATATAAAATTGGATATAAATTAGGGAGAAAATTACAGTTTAAATATGATTTAAAGAGAGTTAAGTGAGTGACTGAGGAGAGCCATAGCAGCAAAAGGGCTGTATGTCAGCCATATATCACCGCCTTGGGAAAAAGAAACCTAAAATTGTATACAGGGTGAGAAAAAGTACATGAAAGGATTACCTAGGGAGGCTATTGTAGTAGGGAAAGAAGAGCTGGTGGAAAAAAAAGAGACATTATAAAATTAACTCTGAGCTAAAGCAGAAAGGATATTTTGAGTGTTTATAGGTTCTACTAGAGATAAAAATCTCCTGTATACTATGCTAGAAAGTAAAAAGACTAGTTATGTTGTAAACCTAAAGGCTAAAAAGTTAAGGTTTTGCATCAGGCCACACAGTCTCATTTCTGTCCTTTGTGCATTTAGTTTATGGACTATTTGAGGCAAGTCCTCTGGGAAAATATGTGATCCTACATTTCATATACCCTTATCCAACTTAAAATTAAGTTGCTTGATGCTGAAAGAGAATATAGCTTTAATGCAGTTTTATCTGAGATGTGTGATTTGATTTGGTTTCCTCAGGAAAAATGGCATCATCAGCATGGTTGTCTGACTTCAGAATTGCTGTGGGCTTGCAACATCCTCCATATAGGTTTCTGCTGTTACAATTGTTGGACTATATTGAGTAGCTAGCAGTGGGGAGTGTTTACCATCCAACAGCGAGATAGGTTTTGTATGTTCCATAAGTGAGATCCAGAAGTATTTGAGAGGAGCTTGTCCTGGTTTATTGTCATCCAAGGCATTAGGAATACTCTTGCCTGTCTAAAAATTCCAGGAAAAAACCCCCCAAAAAATCCACCCCCAAAAACCAGTACGTAGTATTCAGGGAAAGTTTAAAGGAAATAATTTTGTTCTTGCCTTCATTTCTCTTGCCAAGGAATTCCCATGATAAATTGTGTTGCGTCTGCCATTGCTTAGTAGGCCTGAAATGTAGACTAATAGGGCTTTTTTTGGCCAGGTGCTCTAACGGTCCTAAACTATGTGTGAGTGTTAAGGCAATTGAAGACTTTTTAAGAGTTTGGAGCTCTGCTGCACTGAAGAGAAACCTCTTCTTTTCTGACAGTTTCAATGGAACTTGCTGCTTTTTCCCAGACAAGTTGTATGTATCTCTCCTGATCAAGAGTTTTAGATATTTTGCAATTGGTGCCATTTGATGGTAAATGCAAGCGTTGCTTTCTTCCTAAGATACTGTCCTGAGTTGATTAGAAAAAGGTTGAAGTATTATTGTAGTGGTTTGTACTGTGTATTGTAATTTTGTCATACTTCTTTAGCTATGTTGACCTTTCTCAACCAAACTCGTTTCAGAAATTAAATCTGGGTAACTAAGTTTCACCACAAAGTTATGACATGGACCAGAGTCTCTAAAGAGTGTAAAGCTTTATATAAGTCTCAACAAATAAAAAAATACCATGTTTGCCTTATAATGATCCTTCTACTATACTATCCCTAGTTTACTTGCCGGCTCTATATTTATTTTATTGGAAATATTGTACTTGCTTATTTGAAATGAATTGCAGTAATTTATCTGCTGTATCCAAAGTACTGTGCTTTTTCTCTTCTGAAGACAGTCAGACCTTTTCAAATATGTTCTGGTCGCAGTTTTTAACTAAAAATAAAAGTTTAGTCCTGTGAATCACTGTGAGACTGTCTTAAAATGTAAATTCTCTGTGGGCTAGATTGGACATGTGTGGGTTAGTGGCTAGGGACTGGGCAATGTGAGCCTGTCCTGTTTCAAGAACGGGTTAGGGACATAGCCAGTAAAATGAATTGCAACTGAAGTGCTGTGAAGCACAGTTTAGTGGAATTTGAAATCAAACAGTAAATACATGACAGCATTTTGATATCTGCCTTTCCCTCTGGGGGGGAAAGACAGCCCTCTATCTGTACAGTCATCACTGCAGCACACAAGAAATGGGCGTTTCACACAGCTACTATACTGTGGGAATGGTCGTATTTTCTGCTAGACAAGCTAAAAAGCTCAAAATTCAGTCTAGCTCTATGAACTGTCAGGGCTGGTGCTCTTCAAAACCGACTTTCCTAGTTTTTGAGAACAAAAACTGTTACTTTCAATAGTCTATGGCCTTTCTGAATATATCTTTGATAAACTATGGAAGTATTATCCAGAAGGAAGTGTAACTTCCAACAAACATATTTAAGAATTTTTTGGACACATTCTGAATCACAAGTTGTGGTTATTTTGTTGTTGTTGGCTTTTTGTTTCATTTTTTTTTCTTTCTCCTTATTATATTGGAATTTAAAAGAGAGAGCTAAAAATCTTTGCAATTTTATTTCTAGAAACACTTTTCCAGGAGTTTTGCTGAACTAATTTCATACTGGTTTTATTTTGATGCACTTTTACCTCTTATACTGTTGGTTTTCAGGTCAACTGTAATTCTAAATGAGGCTCATTCTTGGTTGTGGTGATCAGTCTATGCAACAGAAGACTTTCTGTTTCCTTTAGAGGACCTGATACCTTTGCAGTGAACTGTGCCTCTATCACAGGGTGGATCAGTAATTGAATAATCCATCATTTTGTTTTGCTCTTTCGTTTTAATGTAATTGGTGTCTAAGCTTACCAAGAGCGCAAAATAGATTTGATGTACTATTATTTTTGCTCTTATTATTAACATTGTAAGTGCTGATTAAACAGGCCTAGGGATATTGTACTAGATATTACGGGAATGTATAAATTTGCGAAAAGCTTCTTTTCTGTGCAATTTTAGGCCTATTATTTTAGGTGGATCTCATTCAGATTCAGTTCACTGTGCCCTAATTGGACTAGTTTAACTAGTGTTCTCAATAAAATACAATGAGTAGATACTTTTAAAATTAATATAGTGATAAGAAACATATCATAGGTACCTAAATATATTACCTGTTAATTGTTTGGACTATTGAAATGTCAATCATAATTTCTTCAGTGTTATTTGTGAAAAGATACTATAGGTGATGATGCTTGAATTCTTAACAGTTAAAGTAATAGATATGATTAACCTTTAGAATGTAATACTTCATAATTCTAAAGCCTTTGTAGGAAAACAAGCTAAGTAACTAATTTCTTTTGTGCTATATGCACACACTTTTGTTGCTGGTTCTTTTCAGAGGATCTTAAGTTGTCCGTACTAGAAGTAACCTCAAACTACTGCTTGTAGAGGTGGGAATGCAGCGATTCAGAATTTCCTGGGAGAAATTCCATACACCCGTGAATACAGTGCTCTACACAGAAGAAAAGTTAATCTCAGTAGTAATCAAAATATCTGACTGTATTTTGAAGTTCTTTATAAAATGGTATCTCTGTTTGCTTCTTTTTCATGCAAGTTTTGCACACACTATGACTGCTTTCTACTACTACACCCAATACAGTTTCTGTGCATGGATAAATATCTCAGCTATGGCAAAAGACAGGGTATTCTTCAGTCATTCAAGAAGCTTTCAGATCTTTACCAATGTTATTAGTATTTTTTTTATATCAACAAAAGATATTATCAATAATCACAGTCACTATGTAGTACTTGCAGAGACAAATAAAAGGACGTGTACTGATTTGAAAAATTGCATTGATTTTTGCAGTTGCTGAAGCAGCAGCATTGTGGCTTTTGAGGCTTTTCTGAGGATTCTTGTGTTTTACACCATTTGTTTGATCTTTTCTGGAGGGTTAAATTTTACCTCAGAAATCCCAGAAGCATGTTCGTTATGATTGTAATGTTTGAAGGCTTCACAGAGAGTCAATTAAGCGTATGCAAAACATGCCAGCATAGGTCTAATAAAAATAATTACCTAAAATTTGTGTAAATATACTGAAGCTCTTTCAAAGTGTATTTTAGGAATGTTTAGAACAACTTGGTTCAGATTATATTCTTGATCCAATATGCAAGTTAGGTTCCCAATATAATATTAGCAATTGGATAACAGTGTGTAGTGTGTTCTTTTTGAAGCTGGCATGGGTGATGTCCATGTTTTTGAAAGCTGGGAACTTACTTGTGTTCTTTTTCTAGCAATATATTTGACTTTTCATGTATAATGTACTTTTTAATAACAAAGTTCTCATCTGTTCCCTATCTGAAGTATAAGTTTAGTAAGTTCCACATTTTGGTGGGTAGTAGTATGAAGTCAGTGACAAAGCAGGTTCTGCATTTCCTTATTTAGATGTTCAGGATTTAAAACTGTTCTAGGACTTGCAACACTAGAGTATGTCCTGTGAGAGATGCTCGTGGACAAGGACACATGAATTGTTCAGAGATGTTGCAGTAAGTGTCATCTACAAAAACATGTATGTGTGATATCCACGTAACAGAAGATTGTAGAATCATGTGATTTACTGTAGACCTTCAACCAGATACCCTAACAATTAGTCTTTTTTCTCCAAGAAGTTACTCTAATAATCATCCATGCTGCTGAGCAGCCCTAAACAACTGCCATTTCATCTAACCATAAAACCATGCACTAAAGTATTAGGTGTTTGCCAGACATATGTAAATATTTTTGATTGATGTTAAAATGTATTGCTGAGGGCAAAGAGACAAAATTCAGGGAAATTAGTTTAATGACTATTATGTCATAAGATCTCCCTCATTGTTGAATTTTGAGAATGACTGTGTGAATCTGAATGTTTAAATAGTTCTAGGCTTCTGAGTAAGACCTTAAGAAGCTGTTTGAGACTTCATAATGTGGTTACCTACACAAGCAGACCCTTTTTATTTCTAATTAATTGTACTTTCATCGCAGTAGTTATATTTTGTTTGCCTTATACATTAATTATGTTTTAATATAATGGACAAGACACAGAATTTAAAATGTACACTTACTTCCTGAAGAATATACATGCATGAGAGAATGACCCAGTATGTTAAGAAAGCATAGATGTCTTACAGCAGAGAACATAAAATATGGATGCTTTTTCCAATGACAGTGTTATGATAACAATGTGATGATTCTCAGGAATGAGATTTTGATCTCTTACATTATTACTCAAGAGGCTAAATATGGATCTGTGCCACCTCAGTTCTCTCTTGTGCTGTTTATCAGGGACTCAATGAACATCTTAATTTTTCATATTTATCAAGATTCAGGTTACACATTAACTGCGCTTTCAAAGTTCTGTCTTTTGTATTAAAGTTTGACTCATTTTAAGGGCTGCAACTTTAGTACACACTGCAAAATGTGATAGAGCACAATGCTGAAATTACTGCAGTAAATACATCCTTTATACAAGAGCATTTTTGGGTGTCATTTTACTCAACAGTATTACCATAAGCCTTCCAGTGATGAAAGTATTCCAAGTTATTTTAGAAGTGTACACTGGTTTTGTAGAGTTAGGATATGTTTTTAGTAAATTTGGTTTGAAAGTTTGTTGTTATATTCTGAAAAGGAACTGAATTGAAAATTTGCACTAGATTAATGACATTTGATGTATAACAAAGAAATCTATCATCACCATTGAAATAATTGTCAAATGTGTTTTTTATATTGCTTCATGGTTTTGAAAAATAACTGACCTTCTACGCGTGATGAAAAAGATTGAATGTTGTCAGCAATTATTCATACAAATCCTGCACAAGATTTCACAGAATAATGAAATGACAGCAGTAGAAATAAGTAGTGGGAATACTTTCCTTTTTGTGTGTGTGTGAGCAAACAGATAATTTTAACTCAAAGTGGGAGATTACAGTTTTGAATTTTGAGACTTTGACTTGCTTACAGAGTTTGTTCTCAATATGATATTAATACAGAATGTAAGTTACAGTTCCTTATATAATAAATAAGTCAGAGTAATATACATTTTTCACTCTAACACCTGAGTATTCAGCTAGTTTCTTTTTTAAATAGTGAATTTTTAAAAAATAATAGTCTTAAAAATAAATGACTGCTACTGTTCATCAAAACTCTTAATTAAAAAGAAGTAAATCAGTTCTCAGCAATTTCCTGTGCTGATGTGCATGCAGTCTCTATTTAAAATATGAATCTAGGCAGATCCTTCTTAGATGTGGCATTTTCTGTTCTTCAAGAATTGTTTCTGAAACCTTAAAAATAATAGAATCATAGAATTGTTTTGGTTAGAAAAGACCTTCAAGATCCTTGAATCCAACCATTAACCTAATTCCACTGAGTTGGGTGCTAAACCATATCCCTAAGCACATCTATATGTCTTTTGAACAACTCCTCATGGCTATTCAACCACCTCCCTGGACAGCCTGTTCCAGTGCCTGACAACCCTTTCAGTGAAGAATTGTCTTTTAATATCCAATCAAACCTTCCCTGGTACAACTTGAGGCCATTTCCTCTTGTCCTATCACTTGTTACTAGGGAGAAGAGACCAACACCAACCTCGCTGCTACTGCGTTTCAGGTAGTTTTAGAGAGCAATAAGGTCTCCCCTCAGCCTCCTTTTCTCCAGGCGAAATAACCCCAGCTCCCACAGCTGCCTCTCATAAGACTTTTCCCCAGGCAGCTTTGTTGCCGTCTTTGGACTTGCTCCTGCACCTCAATGTCTTTCTTGTACTGGGGGTCCCAAAACTGAACACAGTATTTAAGGTGTGGCCTCAGCATTGCCAAGTACAGCGGGACAATCACTTCCCTAGTCCTGCTGGCCACACTGTTCCTGATACAAGCCAGGATGCTGTTGGCCTTCTTGGTCACCTGGGCACGCTACTGGCTCCATATTCTTCAGCTGGCTGTCAACCAACACTCGCAGGTTGTTTCTGCTGGACAGCTTTCCAGCCACTCTTCCCCAAGTCTGTAGCACTGCATGGGGTTGTTGTGACCCAACAGTGTAGTGTAGGACTCAACCCTTGGCCTTGTTGAATCTCATATAATTGGCCTCAGCCCATCGATCCAGCCTGTCCAGATCCCTCTGCAGAGCCTACTTACCCTCAAGCATATCAACTCTCCCACCCAAATCAGTATCATCTGCAAACTTACTGAGGTGCACTTGATCCTTTCATCCAGATCATCAATAAATATTTATTGATTAAAGAGAACTGTCCTTAGTAATGAGCCCTGGGGAACACCACTGTTGATTGACTGCCAACTGGATTTAACTCCATTCACCACAACTGTTTGGGCCCAGCCACCCAGTCAGTGTTTCACCCAGTGAGGCATACACCCATCCAAGCCACGAGCAGCCGGTTTCTCCAGGAGAATGCTCTGGGAAACAGTATTGAAGGCTTTACTGAAATCTGGGTAAACAATATCCACAGTGTTTCCCTCATCCACTAATCACAGAATCACAGAATCACCGGGTAATCACAGAACGTTGGGAGTTGGAAGGGACCTCAAAAAATTATCTAGTCCAACCCCCCTGCCAGAGCAGGACAATCAAGGACAGGTCACACCGGAATGCATCCAGTTGGGTTTTGAATGTCTCCAGAG
>VZRW01002230.1:56576-76190 GCA_013398125.1 Aegotheles bennettii
GCACTCAAGGTGATCTGCTCCATAACCTTCCCTGGCACTGAGGTCAGACTAACAGGCCTGCAGTTCCCTGGATCCTCCTTCTGGTCATTCTTTTAGATAGGTGTCACATTTGCCCATCTCCAGTCAACTGGGACCTTCTCAGATAGCCAGGACTGCTGATAAATGATGGAAAGTGGCTTGGTGAGCACTTCCTCCAGCTCCTTCAGTATGCCATTTTACTCTATAAACCTGTGCATGTCTAAGTGGTCCAGCAGGTTGCTAACTGTCTCGTCTTGGATTATGGAGGCTTCATTCTATTCCTTGTCCCTGTCTTCCAGCTCAGGGGACTGGGGACCTGGAGAACAAATGGTCTTATTACTAAAGACTGAGGCAAAGAGGGCATTAAGTACCTCAGCCTTTTCCTTATCCTTGATCACTGTTTTCCCCTACATCCAATAAAGAATGGAGATTTTCCTTAGTCTCCTTAGATGTTTTAACAATTCAGATGACCAGAAACTGAAGATAAAAATTCAGACTCTAGTCTCTTAGGCAAAGTTTCACATGATTGTAGTAGAGATAAAAATATACTAACAGTCTAATAGTATTTTAATAATAGTACAGTAGATCTTGATTAAGTATAAACATGTTAGTTGTTCAAGTAGGAAAGAATAGCTTAGCATTTTCTTCATCCTGTAAATAAATGAGTAGAAAAGTTCAGGAGCTAGGCAGTATTTGTTTGTCCAGCTTGATAAAACTAGGTTAAAATTTACACATAAAACATAGATATGACAGACTAATCGGTAGAAGACCTGGTAAATATTGAAACACCTGTGTCTACTTACATTCCCATCAATTTCCCATCTATTTAAATTGTGATATGCTATGAACAGTGAGTGTTTCTATAAAGCTCCTGTATATTCATGGACAGCAGGTGCTTTGGTGTTGTAAAACAGTGCTGTGTCAGTTAAATATATATAATTAATGTGAAAGTTTTTAGCTGTAACTGAGAAGAAATTTTATCCTGCATTACCTTCACTGTTGACAGCTTTCACTCATTGTGCTAATACATTGTAAAGTAAGCTGTTATGCAGCTTGTAATAAAGATGGAAGATGACAACCACATCTTACATTTTTTCCATAACTTAGTATAAAATGAGTAAAGTAACTTATGTTGGTGGAGGACTGATCAGCTTCCCAGGTCAAGCTTTAGAAATTTAAAAATATGGCTGAAAATCAGAAAGAAAATGTGCTATGACCATATGGTAGCTGGAGGAAAAAACACCAACAAAACCACCACCTTTTTATCAAGAAGACAAGTGCATTTTAACGCAACATGTAGTAGATAAAAGTTGTAAGCTTTATGAGCTGGTGGTAAACTGTTGTTTGTGCTATCTTTCCTGAAGAAGAGGAGGATGGGTTTAAAAAATGTCAACTGCAATGTTTACCCACATTGTTTTAGAAGTTCATTGACAACAAAGTAACACAACCACTCATGGAAGGTTTACATAAAAGTTTTGTGCTCAACACTCTGAAACTAATCTCAGTTCAGAGATCAAATGGGCCTGCATGGATGAACAAGAAGTTTCTAGCAAAACTTGAATATAAGCAGGAAGTATACAGAAAGTGGAAGTGAGTACCTGTAGCCTGGGAGTCTTACAGAGACACTGTCTAAGCATACAGAGACACAGTTAGGAAAGCCAAAATCCTGCTAGAATTGAAGCTGGTAAAGGATGTCAAGAGCAACAATAAGGACTTCTGTAAGTACATGAGGGACAAAAGGAAGACTAGAGGAAGTGTGGGCCTGCTACTGAATGGGGAAGGGGACCTGGTGACATAAAGCATACAGAAGGCTGAGGTACTGAATGCCTTCTTCACCTCAGTCTTTACTAGTAAGACCAGCCTTCAGGAATATTAGGCCTTAGAGAAAGAAGACTTACCCTTGATGGAAGAGGATCGGGTTAAAGAGCAGTTAAACAAACTGTACGTACATAAGTCCATGGGCCCTGCTGTACCTGCAAGTGCTGAAGGAGATGTCTGTTGTAATTGATAGGCTACTCCTAGTGGTTTCTGAATGTTGATGGTGATTGAGAAAGATGCCTGAATACTGGAGGAATACGAATGTCACTTCTATCCTCAGAAAGAGCGGGAAGGAGGACCCAGGGATCTACAGACACTTGTACCTCACCCCAATCCCTGAGAACGTGATGGAACAACTAATCCAGGGAAACATTTCCAGGCACATGAAACAACGAAAAGGTGATCAGAAGTGGTCAGCATGGATTAACCAAGGGGAAGTCATGCTTGACCAACCTGATAACTTTCTACCATGAAATGACAGGCTTGGTAGATGAGGGGATAGCAGTGGATATTGTCTGCCGTGACTGCAGGGAGGCTTTTGATACTGTCTCCCAAAAGATCCTCATGGAGAAGCCGATGAGCTGGATGAGCAGACAGTGAGGTGGGTTGAAAACTGGCTAAATGACTGGAGCTAGAAAGTATTAACTGGTGACATAAAGTCTAATGGGAGGCCAGTAACTTCTAGTGTACCTCAGGCTCAATACAGGGTCCAATCCTGTTTAACAACTTCATTAATGATCTGGATGTTGGGTCAGAGTGTTCCCTTAACAAGTTTGCTAATGGTACAAAACTGGAAGGAGTGGCTGATATGCCAGAGGGTTGTCCTGGCATTCAAAGGGATTTGGACAGGTAGGAGAAAAGGGCTAACAAGAGCCTGATGGAGTTTAAAAAAGGGCATTGCAGCATCTGATGCCGGGGGAAGAATAACCATTGCATGCTAAAGGTTGACTGGCTGGAAATCAGCTTTACTGAGAAGGCCCCCAGGGAACCCGTTGAATGCCAAGCTGAACATAGGCAGCAATGTGCCTTTGCTGCAAAGAAGGCTAACAGTATCCTGAGCTGCATTAGGAGTGCTGCCAACAGGTCAAAGGAGGTGATCCTTCCCATCTGTTCAGCACTGGTGAAGCCACACCTGGAGTACTCTGTTCAGTTCTGGTTTCCTCAATACAAGAGAGACATGGAGAGAGTCAAAGGGCCACTGAAATGGTAAAGGGCCTGGAGCGTCTCTCATATGAGATTAGGCTGAGAGCTGTTATGGTTCAGCCTGGAGAAGAGAAGGTTCAAGAGGATCTTACCAGGAGGATCTTACCAAAATATATAAATACCTGAAGGGCTGGTTGCAAAGGCTGATGGAGCCAGGCTCTTTTCAGAGGTGCTCAGTGACAGGACCAGAGGCAAGGGCAGGTTACTGAAACACATTTGTTACCCATTAGTTGGTGACATATTAATTTCCATTTTTGGAATCACAAATTAATAAGGAAGCCAATTTTTTTCATTTTGAATAATGAAATAATGCATTTCTTAGTTTCTTTGGAAATCTAATTGCATTCAGTTATATTAATTCTGAAGGAGCAGCTTTACACTGTTCTTTTTTGTTAAGAAGCAACTGTTTCATCTCTATCAGCTGCCTAAAGAGTTTTCATTTTTACAGGAAGCTTTGGAAATGACATTAAAGTATTTTGTTGTTTTATAGTAATTTGATTAGTTTTCTTATATTTCTTTTCATGCTATTTATCACATATTTTCTAGTGGTTCATTAAAATATTCATACTTCTACACAGTTCATGACAAGCATGTATATGGCATTTTCTGTCAGCTCTTCACAATCAGCTTGAGTTATAAACTATTACTCTAGAATATATGAAGTGAATTTCCCTGGTTTTTGTTCTGTTGTCCATCACTTAAGAAACTAGAAGAGATCATCTTTGGTTAAAATGTTTTTTTCAAATACTTAGTCTTCTTTCAAGTGCTTCAGTTACTTGAGAGTCTGGTTTCTAGTTTGCAGCCAACGGCATCTTTGTTTTCAGATTAACTTGAGAACCAAAATATTTGTCATCTAGCTGGGATTTGAAAGTAATTTGTAGCCTCTGCATCTCATCATACCATAGTTTACATGGTATTGCTTTCAAGCATGTTTGTTGATGTGTTGTCTTGGGTCATGGAAGTATGCAAGAAAAGCAGCATTTACTCAAAAGCACTAGCTGTTGGCATAGAGTCTTCACTCAGAGGAGAGTTTTCAGATATGGGGTTATGTTTATCAGTTGGTTTGGAGAGCAGTATAACTGGTCCTGAAAGCTGATTTGTGATGTGAACAAATGATAATAGCTTTGGGAATAGAAATAATATATATTACAATCAAGGTAGTTTCTTTACTTTCTCAGCTCATTTTGCAATAGAGAACTCAAAGATGATATTTAATGCTTCCACATCATATATAATATTGCTTTCATTTTTGATTAAATCTTTTCTTTCATTTGTTTTTTTGTAGAAACCCTTTGTATATAAAAAGACCTTATGAACGGAATTTTTCTTTTTGTTCCTTTGAGTCAGCAGTGCTTTTGCTGAAGTCTCAGTCCTCACGATTCACTCACACAGTCTCATTGTCAGTAACAAAGTCCAATTGTGTTAATGAAATGCAGCATTATAGATAATGTAGCTGCAAGTTTTTTATTTTCTCTCGTGGAAGAAAGGAGGAAATGTAAGCAATATTTGCATTATAATACTGTTGTATACTTTGGTGTGATCTTGTGTGATACTAGAAAGCAGACTCCATAGAGTCTTCGTTTCTAGCAAAGCTAACTTACTGCTAGGTTTGATCATGTACATTCTGATATCTGCCTTGTTGTAGTCAGCTAAATGGGATATAGAGCTTGTAATTTCCAAAATGTTAGTTCACTTAATTTACTCTTTTTTTGTATAAAATAATATTAATTTCTACCTTGAGTAATTTCTTTGAGCTTTCATGGAAAAACTGTTGGCTTCAATAAACACTGATTCAAAAGCAGCATTTTACAGTGGTATTTCATTTTTTTTTTATTTCTGAAGAGCGCGCAGTTTTGATTTTATGTGTTTCATTTTGCTTGAGTTTGGTTTGTGGTTTTTTTTCCTCCCCTTGTGGAGTTTTACTGGACTTCATAGTGGAAGTGGGCTGATTGTTGATATTGACCAGCAGCTAAGTGGTCTGGGGGAGAGAATAGGAAGAGTGAAAGTGTGAAAAATTTTGTGTCGAGGAGAAGAGGGTTTAATAAGTGAAGGGAATACGAAGGAAAAAAAACAAAACCAGTGATGCAAAGGGAATCACTCACTGCCTTCCACAAGTATACTGATGCCCAGCCAATTTTTGAGCAATGGCTATCTCCCCCCCAAAAAACCCCTCCCCTCAATTTTTATTGCTGAGATTTATGTTATATGGCACGAAGTATGCCTTTAGTCAGTTGGGGTCAGCTGTCCCTGCTGTGTCCCCTCCCAGCTTCTTGGCCATCCTGGCCTACTTGCTGCAGAGCAGAATGGGAAAGAGAGATAGTCTTGATGCTGTGCTAGTGTGGCTTGGCTAGAGCCAAACTACAGGTGTGTTATCATCACTGTTTTAGTCGCAGATCCAAATCACAGCACTATGTGGTCACAAATATAACATATTATTCCAGACTTGTTGCTTTTTTATGTCATTGTTAGGGATATTTTTTTTTTTGCAAAAATATCATTGAACCCAGTCAGATTAGGTTTTTAGGCATTATCATCTTAATAAAGGCAAATAGAATACTTGAGTGTAATATTTCTGCCATACTGAAAGAAATTTGGCTTGTTACAAGTAAGTTTTTGACTAATATGTTTCCAAAGCATGTGATTTTAAAAAGGAACAAAATAAAAGCTAGATTAGAGGAATAATATTGTGTCTCTTTTTGTTGTGCACAAAAAGTGAAGAGTCATGTAAGTGAATAATTCTCATTCTGTGGGTCATAGACGGATTGGACCCATTCCTCAGATTTCTTGAAGGTTTTTACTCCAAGCAATTATGTAACATAGAACCAACCTCTAGAGAGAGCACAGTCCTCAGAGATTTTACATTAATAAAGTTCATTAGAATGGAGTTGTTGGAACAGTGTTTACCAACAAAATGTAGCTGCTTGCTTAGCTGCTGGAGCAGGTGAACATTAAGAACAAACTTTAACTGGCTATTTTGCTGACAAATCAAACCTCGTAAAATCTGAAAAGAATTAAAGTTCCAAACCATAGGTAATTTCTGTCTACATGGACTTGAAAGCAAAAAGAGCTGATTCTCTTTTGGCCTGCCATTCATGTATACAAAAACATCAGAAGAGATTGCAATTTCATTAAAATGTTGCTTGCAATAACAGGTCTTTCTCTTTTCAGAGTTATGCTTATTTGAAATATTTAAATATAATGCATTTTGAAAGTTATTCTCAATATTTTTGAGATTATTGATGACATTTAGAAATATTGTTTGATAATCTAGAGAACACTCTTACCCTTCTATTCCAAACAACAACTAAACTATTCCTGGGTCTCTGACACTGTTAGATGTGCTCCTATTCAGAAATTGTTATCTGTAGGCACTCACCTTTCCTCTCTCCAGTATCATACATGTTTTTTATGCTGCCATCAGGTATTTCTATGTATATCTTTGAATCCGTGTGATTCTTAAATCTCTCTTCTGAAAATAAAATGTGAAGTCTTTCAAATGTCTTCAAGGTATTTAATTATAAATTTTAATACCGAACTGTTCTTAAGAAGCAATTTGTAAATTTTGATAGAAAAAGCTTTTCTCCACTTTCTTCTTCTCTTCTGTTTGTGTCAGGAGCAGGAATTTGAAAGAAAGGCATGAAGGAAAACTAGGTATTTCTAATATCACTGAGTGTAGTCCGGGGCTAGGTGAATTTATTTTAATTGATAAAACAATTTGTGTTTCAACATCATAAAAATCAGCACATATTTTTGCATATTTCTGTGCAACAGAATGGTGGACTGAATTTGAAATAGCAAAGTAAAAACTTTTGAGTGAGTGCTAGCCAGTTTACAATTTAAAAGGTGTTGGTAAGTATAAGACTACCATGTGTCAAGCAAAAGCAGAATGGGAAAGAGAATAATTACAAAGAAACCATTATTTGTGTAAAGGAAAGATTTCTGCTTGTTTTCCAGGAGAAAACTAGTCTCATAGTGGGAGTTATGGAAAAAAGCTGTTGTGGGAACATTGACTAGGGGCCTGGGGGATGCCCTGAGTAATTCAGCTATTGGTAGAATTTATTTGGGGATCAGAGTTATCTTGAGTGTGTGAGATTAGATGGTTTTTCTTTTTTTAAAGTACTAAAGGTTATCATAGTGTGAGCTCTAATTCTACTTGTAAACTTTTAGTCAAAGGACCCCACCTCTATTCCTTTTACACCATTTGTAAATTACCATGTTATTTTTAAAACTAGATAAATACATTTTATATTGTAAACATGTAGTTGAATTCAAAGCCTCATCTTTTTACATCTAGGCTTGCCTGGCATGGGTAAGCAAACTCTGAACTGTGGGGCTGAGACTCAAGCTGTTAAGTTTCTGATGTAGTGCTGAGGCTTTAGTATAAACTGAAGAATTGAGCTCCATCCTACCGACAGGAGAAGGAGACATGATCCTAGGATTGCTTTCTTGTGGTTTGGGGAATCCTGGAGCTATAATAGTACAAAACTTGTTTGAAATTCCAGATGTTCTGCACAGCAACCTTAGCAGTAGAATTAGTAGGTTCATGTTCCTTACAATTTAAAGAGCACATTTGATAACCTGTTGCGAAGCCAGAAACAGCAAACTACAATTTATAGTTTTCAGGTATAAACATGGAGATCACTGCAAACCATCTACAGATTACAAAGTCTCTTGACTTTTGGTTAAATTGAGTATTTGTGAAGAGCAACACAGTATCAAGCCTATTTTTGAAATTGCTTTATTACTGGTGAAACACAGTTTTCTAGTGTTTGTTGAAAAAAAAATAATGATTTCTGAAGCAGATTAACCTCCCAGAGTTTTATAAATCTTAAATGATCCAGGACATTCCTTGTATTTATAAATACTGTTGAAGAATGGGAATATTTTCCTTGTACTGGTGTTTTGGGGCTTTTTTTTTCACTTTTTCTGACTTTTCAGAAATGAAATACAAAGACTAAATCAGTAATTTTAGAATTTTTTTCAGAAAACTTCCCAGTGTGAAGAACCTTAACCTACTGGGAGCAGAGCATTCGTTTGATGTGTGATTTGCAGAATCAATACCTTAAAGATATGATGAGGTAGATGTAAATTTCCTCAGTACATGTATTTTTTTTTAGCTGGAGTCTTTTGAAAAAGGATGTATTCTGAAGGGCTGAATTTTACAAAGATGATAGGATATGACAGAACCTTGCTTTAATGCTTGGGAGGAGGAAAGAGGAAAAAAAAAGTATAGCTTGTGACCTGGTGAATTTGGGAACAGCATTCTATATAAATTATGCCCTGTTAGATTACATGAAAATATGACAGTGAAGCAATAGCAGTGGTCAGTAAAACCTTGGAGTAAGCTGATTTACACCTTGAAAGCTGTGTATTTAAGAGACAAGATATGATACATTTGTTTGTAAATTATTTCCTTCTTTTACCTATCTTCACAGCTTAATGACTGTTGCGTAAATTTAGTTTGAGTTCTACTTTTTATATGAGTTTGCTAACAGAAGTTGACATAAAAGCCTTTGTGAGCAAGCTTGATTGGTTCTGTTTCTATAGCAACATGGCTGAATAGAAGAATGATTTCCTTTAGGAACCTTTCCTAAAAGCTGTTTTGTACCCTATAACGATATCTCTAGATTGCCATCTCTTGTCAGAGGTGAACAGAGATCACATCGAGGGTCAACTTTGTTCCTTGTATTTATAGATTATCCTCTGCAATCAAAAGACTGCATTGCTCTTTTTCTTTGTGGTGTTGAACCAATTCCATTCTCCACTATACACTGATGATAAGAAACTCAGCAAGACCTTTATTTTTCAAAACATAACAAATAAACTAGGACTAGATCAACTATTGTGCTGTATTAAAAGTGTCTCTGGCAGCTACTTTGAGTTCCTGATTTTTCTTTTCAGTTATAATCCATTTGTAAATTGTTTACTTTATGAATGTTTTTGTTTAGGAAAGACTGGATTACTAAATAGCAAGTTGATCAGTCAGTCCAGTGCTTGATTAAGAGAGAGATAAATCTTGTTTAGTATTCTTGATCTTGGTAAAACCTGAGACTCAGTATACAAATATTCTTGGTTAAAGAATGAATGTCAGCTCCATTAATAGTGGAGTTTTGAACAGAAAAGATATATGAAGTTATCTAAGTACCATGTTGGGGAAGTTTCTAGTCAAAGGAAGTCAAATAGTTCTTTACATAGCATTATATGAAAACGCAGTAGTAAAACTTGATAATTGTAATGAATAATGATGAATATGTATGTAATTTCTCATGTTTCTTATACATGTAGTTTTATTTTCATAGTAGAAGTGGTTTGAAAGTTACCTTACTCTTTATAATGATGGGAATGCCTTTGTAATTTTCAGTTAGGTTTCTGAAGCAAGCAAAATTGCTCTTTGTATCTGTATCCTCCTTTGCTCTATATTCATAACTTTTGATCTTGTTAACCATTTTTATTATTAGTGATGCAAGTCTCAAAGATGCTTAGGTTCTGTGTCGATAGAGGAAAGACACCAATGTCTGTGCCCTGCAAAGGAAGATGTAGCTATTCTGTTAGACATCAGATAATCCACAAGGAAGGAAAGTTTTTACTAATGAAAGTCAGGAATTTAGGCTTTATAATTTCTCTTGCTTTCAGAACTACTGGTTTATTTGCTTAGGGAGAATATAGGGCTGTTTCTTCTGACTAACTGTGTCTATTTTTATTGCTTAACTTTTATTTGAGAACTGGTACACATAACTAATAGATTTTTACTTGTTTACTTGAGAAATTTATTTGAAAAATTCAACACTTTCAAAACTTGTTAAAAGATTATTTTTAAAAATCTCTTTTAGGGATATTTTCTAAAATTCATGCTGATAGACAGTGAGTAGTCTTGATACTCCAAGTAATAGAAGATCTCAAAGATATTCTATGCCAGCTGTGCTTTGGGGATTTTGTGGGGAAATTCCTTTGTTCAAAAATCACAGAATCACAGAATCACAGAATTCTAGGGTTGGAAGGGACCTCGAAGGATCATCTAGTCCAACCCCCCTGCCAGAGCAGGGTCACCTAGAGTACATCACACAGGAACGCATCCAGGCGGGTTTTGAATGTCTCCAGGGAAGGAGACTCCACAACCTCTCTGGGCAGCCTGTTCCAGTGCTCTGTCACTCTCACAGTGAAAAAGTTTTTCCTGATATTTACATGGAACCTCCTATGCTCCAGTTTAAAACCATTGCCCCTTGTCCTATCATTAGTCATTACTGACAAAAGCTTGGCTCCATCATCCTGACACTCACCCTTTACATATTTGTAACCATGGATGAGGTCACCCCTCAGTCTCCTTTTCTCCAAGCTAAAGAGACCCAGCTCCCTCAGCCTCTCCTCATAAGGGAGATGTTCCATTCCCTTAATCATCTTAGTGGCTCTGCGCTGGACTCTCTCAAGCAGTTCCATGTCCTTCTTGAATTGTGGGGCCCAGAACTGGACACAATACTCCAGATGTGGCCTCACTAGGGCAGAATAGAGGGGGAGGAGAACCTCTCTCGACCTACTAACTACCCCCCTTCTAATGCACCCCAGGATGCCATTGGCCTTCTTGGCCACAAGGGCACATTGCTGGCTCATGGTCATCCTGCTGTCCACCAGGACCCCTAGGTCCCTTTCTCCTACACTGCTCTCCAGTCCTAATAGTCCTAAGGCAAGCTGTAAAGTGTATTAAAAAACCTAATAAATGATGACTGCTGTCCTTGTGGTGGTATGCCTGTTTCTCTACTGGTAATTGGAAGAAAATCTAGAAGGAACCAATAATAATTTTAATGGAACTAATTGTTACCAAGATATGTAAGGACATGTAGAACCTGTCAAAAACAAATACAGGTGAGAGGTGGTGGTCAACACATCTAAAAGAAAGATCTGATTAAACAGGGATCATGACAAACTAAATGATTCCGTATAATCTTAAATATAAATAATTCTTCCTCCCTGCTTTCTTCGCTCCTTCCCTTCTTCCCTCACAGGACCTTTTACATTTGGGAAGAAATCATTGCAGGTTTTTGTCTACCTGCACCTAGACTTCGCTTTTCTCCCTTGTATTTTGTCAGGATATCTTTTTCTTTTGCATGTTGTCCTTACACCTGTGATATCTAAAGCAGCATAGGTGTATCTTACTATAGTTACAAATAATGTGATTTTTAATAATGTTATAGCCTACCACTGGAAAGATCTGAATAGGTGCCTTTGCAATGCTTGGTTATTTTAAAAAGCAGTTGTCATAAGGACAAACATTTGATATAAATATTCTGAAACCCTAGAAAATTCATGTTATTAGATAACTCCAACTTAATGACCATAGAACAAGTGAATGTTTTTTCATTGCAGTGCATTCCCATCTTTTCTTCTGTAACATCTATAGCATCAATTAAAAATGTATACTTTCACTGGAAAATTTTATGATAGTGTGCTTAAATGGTATATGGACATACCTATACAGAAAGGAAAGAATCTGCACACTTACTAGTCAGATCATTATACAAATAACATTACAGTAATAAACACCTACTGCATGGCAGAAAGACATATGTTTATCATATTCAATTGAGCAATATTTGGAGTTCAGAGCACAATTAAATTTGTTGACATTCTCACCATAAAGCTGTCATTGCAGCACTGATAGCAGATGATAGTTCTACAAGTGCATGTCAAATGTGGGCTTATGTGTTTTGACATCTGTTGATGGAAGCTCTCTTCTTCTATTTGAGCTGGACAATAACCTTGATATTTGTCGTGAACAGTAAAGACCCACAACTGTTGTTTTAAGAGGGATGTTTTAGCTTGTGACTTGCACCTGTCATAACAAATTAGCGGTTTACAACTGATAATAAAACAAACATTGGCACATTTGAAATAGATCCTTTTACAACATTAAATCTTTAGTTATTCTGCTTACTGACTACACCTTTCTATCTGGTTGAATTTCATGAATGTAAATGGATAACTCTATTAGAATTTATTTGTTGGTAATTCTGTTATTCCATTCTCACCCACTTTTTTTCCTTTTCCTGCCATCTCCCTCCCCAAAAATATCCTTCAGTAAAAACACTTTTCCATTAAGTAGAAGTGAGCATATAAAGTAATCATAGGAATATATGTTCTTTAGAACAGATGATCAAACTCATTTAGGAGTGAAGTGTGACACCAGCCTGAGGTATAAACCAGAAATACTTCCTTTTGTTCCAGTATCCATTGTTGACAATTCTACATAACTTGCTAATAGCAAAAAATACATTTAGAATTAAATTAACATGACAACATCTCACTTTTCAGTTGAAATAACTACGGTTTACTAAGCTCAAACTGTGCACCTACAGCAAATTGTTACTGTGGTTTTATGCCAATATTATATTGTACATCTATTATAATGTCATGATGAAAAAGTTAGTATAAATGAATGTATTTAAATGATATATATTATATTGTATTTATATTTTTATGATAATTCTTTTACGATTTGGTGTGACTATTGCTTTTTTTTTCTGACATCAATTGGCAACCTATTTATTTGAAATAAATTAGTGCATATAAAAGAATTGAGTGGAGCATTAGTAAAATAGATTCTTCCTTTTCCTTTTAGCAATAATAGGGACCGCAAGAAGTAGGCTGTGGATTGACTACAATTGATAAAATTAAGGCCTGTAGCAAGTTGAAAATTATTTCTGTAGATAAGATCAAATAGTGCTTTTACAGCTACCAAAAAATCCTCCTTTCCGGGCAACTTCAAGTTCATTTAAAATCTCCAGATATAATTACTTGTTTAGAACATAGTAGACATACTTACTAAATGGTAGTGTAATTTTTTCCTGATTTGTGGTTGCTTTGTTTGTTTGATTGTAGTGATTATGGTGTTCATTAGTAGCAACTGGTTAGGTGCTGTGGTTCTATCATCAAACAAACTGTAGTGCAAATATCCATCTTGAAAAATCTCTTCAGTGTCAGCAGATAGTCTTTTACAAAAAATTCTTTTGTCATTTTAGTTGCAGCTTGAATTTGTGATAGAATCATGTTGTATTTCAATTCAATACAGTCTCTATTAAAGTAGACTTACTCTGCATTTGTAGAAAAATCTAGTGTAAAATAAAAACAGTGACTTGGTTAGCACTTTTTAATTTTAACAAAGTGAGTTATGCCATGTTTTCCAGTAGTATTCCAAATGCCTGTTTACAAGATGCCTGTTATCAAATGACTTAACACCCTGAAAAAGAAATGTGAAGTTAATGATTGCAGAAGAATAGTTTTGCTATCTGTTCAACAATTTATGATCCATAAAATCTTATATGTGGTCCTATAACATAGTTTCTTTCCCCAGAGTTTTGGGTTCATTGACCATCTCAAATGAAATTCAGGATTTTCAGGTGTGTGAGTCAAAATAATGAATTTAAAGTACTCGATGTTAAGATGGGGTGTACCTCTAATTTAAACTGCTAGCAATATCTTGATATTAGCTATGCTACACAGCTTTGTTTTAAATCTTCATGGAGTGTTTACTTCTATAAATTTGTTTTTCTTGATTTTATAATAGTCTTTTCCTATTGAGTATCAAAGTATAAGAGCTAAATGGCTTTTTGAGTAGTATACATAGATTTTTAGATATGTCGAGAAAACAACTGTTGGAAATGAAGTGCCCACAACATACAAATGAAAAGAAAAATTACTGAAAGAATAAGTAAATTAAGACTGTGTGGAGATCTTGAAGAGGAAGTGAGAAGGACAGATTCTCACTTCCAACCCTTGCCCTTATCCCAAGCTATAAGGCTTTGCAGAAACAACCAACAGACTTCACTAGTTTACCCTTGATTCGATACCAACCTTAATCTCCATATTGACAGGAGTCTACTGGTCATCAACATTGCCACAGCTACCCTATATTGCGCACAGCACTACCCTTCTTGCCTGCATTTCCTCATCCTCTGTGGTTCTTATGTTCCAGTAAGGAAATAAGTTAGAGTCTTTTTCAACATACAACTTTAGTGGTAATAGGCTAATATTAGCCTGGAGACACCTACCGAGATTTTTACAAAATACAAGCTGTTTTCATGTTTCCAAAGTCCTTATTCTGGGGCATTAGACTTTACTGCACCCAGCAGTGAACATAACATTAGGATTAAGAGAAAGCCATAACTGAGCTAGAATAAATGATAAACCATTCTTTCCTTCCTGCATCCAAACTAGCAAGTTTTACTGGATTCAGCAACAAATGAAACTTCCTGCAAGCCTGTAACCTGACTGCAGGCTAAGAGCATAAATCTTTGTCTGTGAGAGGTCTGAACATGAATGTTTGACCTCTGCCTACTTTTTCAGTATACTTTGTTCATCACCAAACACACCTTTTCAGGCCCTGATCTTCCAGAACTTGATCCAGACCCAGCTGGTTTTCTCAGTTTGTGTTGTGTAAAATAAAAATAATGTAATTGCTTATGACATAGGTTTATGATGTACAGTACATCATTGCTTGTGAATTGGTACCACATGGCAGTATTGGGCGCTTGCGAGGAAATTAGTAATTCAGGTAATCAGGAAGGAGTTTGAGTGATGTGTAGTAAATAAAACATGTGTTCTTGACATAAATACAGGTGTAACCTGAAATCTCAATGCCTGCTCACTCCATGAATATAATCACTGCTTTGTATAGATTGAATTAGGCATCATAGGGGTCACGGTTAATGTAGTTTGGCAATGTATATTAATGCATATGCCTCAGAACTGAATTAATACCCCACTGTGATAGGCTTTAATTCTTCCTTTTGTGATCTTTTGAGAGATGATTTTGCCAATTTTCATCTTCTTGAGAGTGTGGGTTTGGCTTATATGTTATATCTTATCACTAGCATTGCTCTAGATATATAGAGGTATATTACATAAAGGAATTTTGAGAATAACAGATCTTAAAGGAAAATTTTAAAAGACAATTTTTTTTCTCTTGGGAAAATTGATGCAAAAATTGAAAGGAAGTCTTTATTAAGACACATAACAGTCTGAAATAGTATAGCTATAATATTAACTGACCTGCAGTCAAGGAAAATGGGTTTATGTTGAGAAAGGTCTGGGCACAAAATATTGTATTCGGAATTACATGAAGTCTGGTAAATATGAAGGAAAATTTCTGTGACATCTTGTTGTATTGTGGCCTGAAATATAGTGAGACTTTAACTTTACTTGGACAGAAGGTAAAAGGGGAAACAGAAGTATGTATCTGTGTTCAGCTCTGGGGAATGCCTGCTACTGTGTAGTACAGTGCTTTAGTACGTCCTAACAGTGTCATTCTGTTAAAAATGAACTTAATGTTATCCAGATACAAAGAGAATTTGGTGAACTGGATATTTAGCTCTACATTTATGGAAGATAATCTTGCCATATTCAGACCAATACAATCAATACAATGCTAATGTTAACATTAGCATCATATAGTATAAAAAAGAAAATACCATGGGCTCTTTTTTTTTTTTTTGTTTGTTTGTTTAATTTTGTTTTGTGTTGTTTTTTTTTTTTTTCCTTTTGGAACTACTTTAATTTCTGCTGCTTGGGATTTTTTATACCTTTAAACTTTAAAGAATTGCTCTTGTTGGCATTGAGGAGAGCCACAAAACTACAGGGGTGTAATTTGCTACTAACAAACATGATCTACAAATTTTCCCTAACAATACAGGAACTGTACAGTAAAAGAACAGAGCACAGATTTGAGCTGGTTGCTTTTAAAACATGAGAATAAATTTGTGATTAAGAGATTGGTCTGCTGTGGAGGTACCAATTCTGACTCCTTCAGTGGTACAAAACCAAGAGCAAATACTTGGCCGTTGTTAAAGCTGTCAGAAGTCCAAAGTCTGGATTTCTAAAGAAGACAGGAGTAATGACAGAAGACTGCTTGTGCATTCCTCTAATCAACACTCTAGTCTTAGAGCTGCAATCATCTGATGATGTCAACTAAATATAATCGTAATATTGTTACTTGCATTGCATTGCTCTAATCTCTTTCCATTCTTGTGTCAGGTATCATAAATTGTGACTTACACCTTTTCCTGTGAGGTGACAGTGTTGATTTCTTAGATCACAGGATTAGAAGCTTACTGGTTGGCTGAGACGTAGTTGGCTAATGGTTTTATGAAAAAATATTTGCTGTCACTGTTTCCTCATATATCTAATTAATAGGGAATGATTGTGTCGCCACTTCTGATGTAATTTCTTAACTAAGTTAGGTAGTCAGTGACTGGAATGTATGCAGGCCAATTGATTGCCTGCAGGAGTGGAACTGCACAGGTGCCAAATTTCATTTCTTAACAAGGATTTTCACTGTTAGGTCTTCATAGGTTCAGATCTCTGAACTGGTTTTTCTACTCTTGGTGTGATTGTTATGCTACTAATCATCTTCTGTGGCCAGTTCGTCAGGAAGAATGATTCCTGAGGGTGCACTGGACCCAGTTTTCAATGTCTTAGTAAATTTTTCATTCTACATTATTTTTGTATATCTTCTCTTACCTACCCTCTTACAATCTATCATGTCATGGTGAGAAAATTGTCCTGTTATTTTTACTAACAAAGTAGAAGGAAGGGAAGAAGAATGGTTAATGCAAGAGGAAAATTTCTGCCTTTATAAGTAAGAACTATTGATAATCAAAGGGATAAACCAGGGTAAGAATAAAAAGTGTGTTATCAGGAGAGTACTGCCTTGAGAGCTTTTTTCATCATCTTTGACTTCTGTTTTCCTGTGCCTGTCCAGAGGATCCTGATAAGCTTCTGTGCCCCTTTCTTTGGGTCTCTGTTGTGATTTAGATCAGCATCAGCTTTTTTTGGGGGGGAAAAGCATGGTTGCTGTGAACAGCATGTATTTTTCTGTTACTTTAATTTATAGCTATGGGAGATAGCACATGTGTGACAACTTCCAAATGCATTGTGGAGTAAGATATTTGGCAATATTTAGAAATTTAATGTGCAGCCTGTGCTTTTTCCCATCTAAAAATCATTGCAGGGATTATCTTCATTGAATCACCATCATTTTTTTTTATATATATATATACATGTTGCAGGTTCAGAACACCTCAGTATAGTGCAAAAGTATTCTGAAGCATTTAATTTTGACAATTTTTATGACTTCTGGTATTGTTGCAGGTTTATTTATGTCTTTGTTTCATTTGATATATGTAACATAGAGTGCTTGGTTCACATGAGAGGACATTGCACACCCATAGTGATTAATGTGTATTTGAAATGCCTCTAAATTTTAATGTACCATATTTTCTGCATTTTTGCTTTTGACTATCAAGTTAAGAAAGTGGGAAAAAATCTCAGTAGTAGTTTCCCTGTTTCATCCGAGTTGCATGTTAGAGGGAGAGCTCTATGAAATTTTTTCTAGAACAACCTTAAGTAAATGCTATTCGACAGTTTCAGTCTCAGCGTGGAAGTAAACTCTCCCATGTGGAATGAGAAAGGGAGAGGGCAGGGAATCCACCACACAGCACAGGAATGCAGCAAGGGATTAGGAGACTTTGCAGTGGGTTACTTTGAATGTAAAGGTGTTCTGCCTGAATTTATAGAGGCTCAGTGAATCATCCTTAACTTTAACTGGTAGTTGTGTGACACATCTGGCACTGAATGAATGAAAAGCCGATTCTTGAGAACATTGGTAGATGAATGGAAATGGAAGAAACAGAAGGTAGCTCATCTGTCACAGAGATGTTTCTTTTTTTTAGACAAAATGGGGTTAACTTGAGAGCATGAATCTCATATAAGGCAATTCCTACTTGCTTGTCAAATGAAAACTTCTGTAGCAGTCACTGTTCTTAGTTACAGAAAAACAAAGTGAAACAGAAACATGTCACTTGTCACTACCAAATTGTAAATTTCATTATTTTCAGCTAGGTAGATCAGTTTGTGTCATTAGCAGTACCAGTGTGGAAAAATAATAGTACATCTACACTTCTAATCCAGATGTGCATCTGGATTGCGATTGTGTTTCACATCTAGCCCTGAGCACCTGGCTGGAAGCTCTCTGAAGTGGAAACATGGGTTTCCAAGCTGAATGACCTTTCTTCTATTCTTCACTCAGTCTTTTAAGACCCTGCTACTATCAAATTAAATTTATGTTGTTTATTCCTAGTTTTTAATTGTACACTTGGTTCATTTTTGAGACTTTTGATGTTACAGATATTCGAAAGAAAAATTTGTGCCCAGTGTGCACTCCACAGTTTGCCAAAGATTTTCAGCTTTGATGAGTGAGTTGTTGGTGTACTAGCTCTTGAGTTTGTTTACCCTTTTCAAACAGGGACAGAACTATATATGCTTAGAAAGGAATAGTGGCAGTTTTGCCACATTAAAGAAACATCAGCTGAAATAAATGTTGCTCTGATCAGAAAGCCTCTTTGTTTTTTACCCTGGTTAGTTTTGTCATTGTTATCATCACTCTGCGAATTCTCTATACTTTCCATCTCTACTCCTATATTGTATTTCTCTATGATTTTTCAGTACAGCACACATATTAGAAGAAGATCTCATGTGAATACCTCTTCATAACATGGCAACTTCCTATTCAGCAGGTTTCGTTACTCTTGATTTTTGTGTATTTTCGTGTGTGTTTTGTAGATCTTCCACCATCTTCTGTACACCCAGAAGATGCTGTCTGTTTTCTTGAGCTTTGCTGTTTGGGGTAACAGGAAGGAACTTTAAGATGAGTTGCTTTAATATTTTCAGGACTGTAGATGAATCAGGACTGAAGGAATTCTATTCTGGTACATAGAAGTGTACCCTTTAAAACACTTGTTGGGGAATGTGTACATTTTACCAGGAGAGATATAGCTGAAAATAGGAAAAATGTGTAGTGCTGTTTGTAGTCATTACTTACTGTCACCAGAATATAGGGTGTTTCAAAGAGATGGACCCATTTGAAATAGACCTTCAATTGAAATTGGGTCCATCTTTTTTGAAACAACCTGTATTTCCATTTCTCTCCACTCCTTTTTTCAGGTATCTTAGGGGATGTTCAGTGGCTAACTCAGAAAAGGCTAAAGCTGAATAGGGATCAGTTGAGTATCCCTATCAGTTGAATAGGGATGTTCAGTGGCTAACTCAGAAAAGGCTAAAGCTGAATAGGGATCAGTTGAGTAATCTGGACATCCATAAATCGATGGGTCCGGATGGAATGCACCCAAGGGTGCTGAGGGAGCTGGCAGAGGTCATTGCTAAGCCACTCTCCATCATCTTTGGTAAGTCATGGGCAACAGGAGAGGTGCCTAAGGACTGGAGGAAAGCAAATGTCACTCCAGTCTACAAGAAGGGCAAGAAGGAGGACCCGGGTAACTATAGACCGGTCAGGGTCACCTCCATCCCTGGAAAGGTGATGGAACAACTTGTTCTTGGCACTATCTCTCGGCATATCAAGGATGAGGGGGTCATTAAGAGTAGTCAACATGGCTTTACCAAGGGTAAGTCATGTTTGACCAACCTTATAGCCTTCTATGAGGAAATAACTAGGTGGATAGATGATGGTAGAGCGGTAGATGTGGTTTATCTTGATTTCAGTAAGGCATTTGACACTGTCTCCCACAGCATCCT
>VZRW01002232.1:19767-32824 GCA_013398125.1 Aegotheles bennettii
TGGTGGGAGGTGTCCCTGCCCATGGCAGGGGGTTGGGACTGGATGAACTTTATCCAACCCAAACCACTCTGTGATTCTGTGAGTCAGGCCCTCATGTTTGGAAGGACACAAACACACACAAGCCCCTCAGAGCAGTGTGGGGCTGCCAGCAGTGCTGTCTTTGGGTAAGAGGAGGACTCGGAGGTGTTTAAAATAAGTTTCTGTGAGCAATTATGTGTTGATTTGGGTTTTTTTTGTTAAACTTTCTGGCACAGGGCAAAGTCAAGGTGGTCTCTGAGAACTACACCACCAGCTACACCTGCCCATCTCCTGGCTACGACTGCCACGTCCCCATGAGCACAAAGACACCCTCAAAGAGCAGCCCCTGCCAGGCCTTCGAGCAGAGCCAGGTATGCCCTAGGAGTGCCTGGGCTGCAGGGGAGCATGGTGGTGGCCCAGACACCTCGATCAGTTCCCCACCTTGTTTTCTCCTGGTGTCCCCCAGTACTACGTGTACGAAGTGTCGGGCGGCAGCGCTGCGGAGCGGCCCAGGCAGATCTGTCCCTACATTGTCATCTCCTGCCAGTACAGGGAGCCCAAGGAGATGCCCGTCTTGGCTATAGAGAACCTGTAAGCAACTTGGCTGTTGTTCCAAAACCCCTGCTCAGTTCTCTGGGTTGTTTGGGCTGGGTTGTTTGTTCCCCTTCCCCTTTCTAAATGTTTCTTTTTTTCTCTCTTTCCTCTAGACCTGAGCTCAACCACAAAGGTAGGAGCATCTGGTGGTTCTTTTTGGTTTATGAACTTTTTGGTTTATGAACATACGGAGGGCTGTGCTGCCACTCGAGATCTTGATAGGCTGGAGAGTTGGGCGGGGAGAAACTTAATGAAATTCAACAAGGGCAAGTGCAGAGTTTTGCATCTGGGGAAGAACAACCCCATGCACCAGTACAGGCTGGGGGCTGACCTGCTGGAGAGCAGTGTAGGAGAAAGGGACCTGGGGGTCCTGGTGGACAGGAGGATGACCATGAGCCATCAATGTGCCCTTGTGGCCAAGAAGGCCAATGGCATCCTGGGGTGCATTAGAAAGGGGGTGGTCAGTAGGTCAAGAGAGGTTCTCCTCCCCCTCTATTCTGCCCTAGTGAGGCCACATCTGGNTGGGGCTCTTTAGCTTGGAGAAAAGGAGACTGAGGGGTGACCTCATCCATGGTTACAAATATGTAAAGGGTGAGGGGCAGGACGATGGAGCCAAGCTTTTTACAGTGCTGACCAATGATAGGACAAGGGGCAATGGTTGCAAACTGGAGCATAGGAGGTTCCATGTGAATCTCAGGAAGAACTTCTTTCCTGTGAGAGTGCCAGAGCACTGGACCAGGCTGCCCAGAGAGGTTGTGGAGTCTCCTTGGCTGGAGACATTCAAACCCCGCCTGGATGCGTTCCACTCTAGGTGACCCTGCTCTGGCAGGGGGGTTGGACTGGATGAGCTTTCGAGGTCCCTTCCAACCCCTAGGATTCTGGGATTCTGTGATACCTTTCCCTGCTTGCCCCTCCTCTCTTCTCCTCCTTTCTCTGAGCCATTCTCCCTTTTGCTGTAGCTTTGTACTGTCCATGGAGAGGGCAGCTTTCCATCCGGGGCCAGCTTTTGTGCAACATCGCCCTGAGGACCCCGTACAGCTCCACCATTCCAGCCCAGCTGTAAGTTGTCCCTTTCTCTTCTTTCTGTGCAAATTGTGGAGCGTGAAGCATCACACCCATGGGTGTCTGGGTACCAGCACAAATCAGTTTTGTCTCTCCTGCCCCATCCATCAGCATCTTCTTGCATCTGCACCACCCCACTACCTTGCCCTGTTGTGATGATCATCAGGAAAGTGGTGTTGGGCAGCAGTGTCACAGCAACAGCTGGATGAGGACATGAGATCAGGTCCTGACCTGCAGCTGAAAGTGGCTGCATTTTATGATCTCTTTTTATTAATTCCTTTGGGACTTCTATTCCCAATCATCCCAGCTTGAGGTTTTTCTCCTCATGAGAAGTGGTGTTTGGTGATGGTGCAGAACAGCCAGTTGTGTTTACAGACCAGCACAATGGCAAATAAATTATTGAGGCAGCTAACATTAAAAAAAATGAAATATTTAAGATCTTCAGTAGTCAGAAGCCGCCCAGCAGGCAGTGATTTGAATCAATCTGTGACAGCCAGTGACACAACCACCAATATCAGTGTTCAGAGGTGGACGCTCTGTGTCCCACCAGTGTTCAGAACAGGACCCTCAAATGAAGCTCCAGCCTTCTCCAGAGCTGCTTACTCTGGTTTCACAGTGACAGAGCAACCAGGGCTCTTTGCTGTGCTTAATCCCAAGAGTCTTTCATGCTGTGTTCTGTGGCTTTGTCCCCACAGGCCTCCCAACCTGGACATTAAACACGTCATGGGTTTGTCTGACTTGAAGAAGAAGCTACCCCAAGCTGCGTTTGGGAAAAGAAATTACACTGGGAATGAAGGTGAGTGCAGGACCTGGTGTGAGGGGTAATGCAGGAATTGCTGCAGGGGGTCAGAGATCAGGTCCACGTAGTACTGGGTCCTGTCTTGAAGGGTGGCTGGTTGCAGATCAGCAAGGAGAACCGCCAAGGCAGCACAGGGTTGTTCTCCTGTCCACAATTCATTTGGTCTCCTGGTGTGATGTGATCTTTTTCCCCAAGCAGCCCTTTAATCAGCCAGTTCCTGGGACAGGACAGGGTGGGAAGATCCCATTTTGAGACCTGGGTTCCCATCTTGCAAGGTGCTGGACGTGGTCCAAGGGGGAACGGGTTCCAAGTGCCAGAGGGGAGATGGAGATGGGATGGGAGGGAGAAATTGTTTGGTGTGAGGGTGGTGAGAGCCTGGCCCAGGGTGCCCAGAGAAGCTGTGGCTGCCCCTGCCTGGCAGTGTTGAAGGCCAGGTTGGCTGGGGCTTGGAGCAGCCTGGTGTGGTGGGAGGTGTCCCTGCCCATGGCAGGGGGTGGCACTGGATGCCCTTTAAGGTCCCTTCCAACCCAAACCAGTCTGGGACTCTGTCATTCAACTTCTGGTGCAGGTGGATGCAGGATAGTGCCGGGGCAGGGAAGGAGGCAGGAGAAGTCAGGTGAGGCCACAGCAACAGTTGATGAAGGTGCCATGGAGCCACAGTTAAGATCAGCTGGTGAAAGAGAGGAAATGCTTGAACAGAAGAATTTAGCTGTGAAATTCAGAGGGTTGGGATGAGTCTGAGATCTTGCCCTTGTTAAACTCCTTTGGGGATCGGTGTGGAATAAGGATGCTCCATAGCAGGGGAGAAGATGGCATGGTAGAACAAGGTACTTCCCTCTGAGAGGCTCTCTCTGTTGAGCCACACAGCACTATTTAAATTGCTTGTGTTACCTGCAGAGAGAAGATAGGAAGCATCTCCTGTGAGCCACAGGTTGAAGAGGATACTCACAGCCTGTACCAGCTTAGGAAATCTTGATAAGTTTTCTTTTAAACTCAGTGCTTCCACCAATTGCTCACCAATCTTCCTGGTACAGGAGCACCTGTTTGTTCCCAGTTCATGCACTGTTTCCACATCAGATTCTCTGTCTTTTATCCACAGTCTGCTTTCAGGGTGTTTACTTCAGTCTCTATGAAGTAGAAATATCAAATAAGGATCAGTATAAAATGGATCAGTTGGTAGAAAATCTGAAGGAGAAGGACTTGGTAAGTGTTTTAAAACATTGTTATTTTGGGAGGAAAGTGGCTTTTTAAATGATCTCTTGAAACTTTGGGTAATATTATTCACAGAATCTCAATGAATGCAAAATGGAATTAATTTCCCTGCTTTCAGTATCATTTTCCTCCTTTGTTAGACCTAGTTTAGTCTTTCTGAATATAAACTGTTAACTGATGGTTACCCCCCCACTGTGAGCTGGGAACTGATTTCCAGGGGGAGCACACCCTGCTGAGCAGAAGGGATCACATCAGGCAAACCTCTCTGGCTGTGTTTATGCCAGATGAGAGTATTTTATTTAACAATAAACACTTATTATGTTTTTTAATGATTTTCCCTCTCACATCTCAAACATCAATGGTGGGCAAGGACTGCAAGGGCATCTTCTCTATTAAGAAAGCAGAAGCAAAGTCCTCCAATGCCAAGATGATAATTACTGAGCCAAAGACATTTTCCCTTGGGATATATTATCTCATAAGGCCTTTCTCTCCAGCACATGAGGGTCTTTTTATTCCCAGTGTGATTATCACATCTCCTTATGACTCCAAGGGATGGACCTCACCCTGTGGAGCACAGCACCAGCATCTCTGCTGGGGTTTGTGGTTGGGTTGAGTCTGGTTTTGCTGCTGCTGGTTGCTCCCTTGCACCCGATGCTTCCTTCCCTGGGAGGGTGATGAATTCACAGATGTCAACTCACAGCTGGGCACGTCTTCCCCTCACTCTCAGTTGGCAGCAGCCCATGAACTGCCTGGAAGTGCTTTGGCACTGCTGAAGAGCTGCCCAGTCCCACGTGCAAGGTACCAGAGGGAGTGTTTGTTGTGGATCCCTGTCAGAAAAGCACTTGGACTGCCTGGAGTATTCATTTAAACCATCTTTTATTGGTAAGAAGGAAAAAGGGGATAGCAATGACAATGTCCCTTCATGTTCAGGTGGCACTGAGCTGTGCTGGACCTCTGGTTGGGGCACAGATCTGTCCGTGCTGCAGCTCATCTGGAGCTTCCCAGCATCTGAAGGGATGGAAGCTTCTCCATGCTACCCTTTTTTTTCTTCCATTCTCACCCATGAAAGATGGTTCAGTCAATATTTTACAGAGTCCAAGTGCCTTTCTTACTGGGGTCTGTGACAACTTCTCTGCAGCTCCCTGAGAGGAGGTTGGGGTGAGGGGGGGGTCGGTCTCTTCTGCCGTGCCCACAGGGAAAGGACGAGAGGGAACGGCCTGGAATTGCAGCAGGGGAGATTCAGGTTGGCCATGAGGGACAATTCCTTCCCTGGGAGGGTGATTGGGGGTGGGAATGGGTTGCCCAGGGAGGTGGTGGAGTCACCATCCTTGGAGGTGTTCAAGAGGCGTCTGGATGTGGCACTGGGTGCTGTGGGGGAGTGGGGATGGAGGTGGGGGTTGGGCTGGGTGAGCTTGAAGGGCTCTTCCAACCTCCATGGTTCTATGAGCTGCTTGTTCCAATGTGTTACACCGTGTTTGTGGCCACTGAAGGTTGCAAAATGCCTCCTGCCAAGCAGAGCTGGGATTCCTGGAGGGGCTGGCAGAGGTGAGATGGTTGAGTTGTGACCATGAGCAGCTTGGTGCTGAAAGCCATCAGGAGCATCGTTCCCCTAGAGCTTCCCCACCCTTGTATATCTGTCAAACTCAATTAATAGATCAGACTCAGTTAATATATGGCCCTTGTTCCAGGGAGGAAATGGTCATAGTCCCTTTTGGGGGTGCTTCTTCCCTCACCTTAGGAAGGGTTGAACGGCCCACGGGTGAATCCACTTTGGGAGCAGCTCCCAAAAGTGAGAATGAACAAGGCCCTTGGTCTCTTTGCCCTTTTGGTGTTGGTTGGCCCAGGCACCCCACCTCATCCAGAGCCCAGGTGACAATGAAAGGGTGACTGGGGCTGGATGGGGTTGCCTGAGGCCAGCTGTGCTTCTCTTGGGTGCTGGGGGACATCTCTTAGCTATGTGTCAGTTGGCTGCTGCCTTATGGCTTGACTTTCCTCCTCACCTGCCTGACAAATCCTCCTGCTGGTGAGAAACCACAGCTATTCCATTGAGCTGGATGGATGCAGCAGTGATGCTGGCTCATGTCTTCTGCTCTGCTGGCTTGAGACAACCAAAGCAAAGAGCTACTGTTCTGAATAGTGAATATTACACTGGAATTGTTCAGCATTTCCAAAGTTCTTCTGTTGTCCTGGAGGCTGTGGGCATGAGTCCAACCCTCTGTTATGTCTGAATGTATTGAATGGGATCAGGGAAGGTTCACAGAGCTCTGGAAGCCCTGGGGTTATTCAGTTCCTGTAAGTTTCTGAAAAAGATATGTCTGCATGGGAGGAGGAGATCCAGATGGGTGTCCCTGTGGAGGGAAGGGCAGTCCAAGCCAAGCTCTGCGTTGAGGCATCAAGCAACACCCAACCTAAAGGAAAGCCTTGATAAGTGCATGTTTCTTTTCAGACATGCTGTCATCCAGCTCTGGGACAGTCCCAGCCCTCTCTTAGACTCAGCAAATATTTTCCCACACGTTCATGATACTGAAGCTGCATGGCCTGAACTTGAGTCAGGCTCGTGGCTGGAGCAGGACTTTGTCAGATGCTGGTGTCCAGCTTTGCTTTCTCTGCTGGAAAAACCTTCTCCTTGGGCTGCAGAAAGCAATTCCTGGCTGAGAAGCCCAGGAGCTTTTGAACTGAAGGGATTTCTTCCCTGGGAGGGTGATTGGGGGTGGGAATGGGTTGCCCAGGGAGGTGGTGGAGTCCCCATCCCTGGAGGTGTTCAAGAGGCGTCTGGATGTGGCGCTGGGTGCTGTGGGTGAGTGGGGATGGAAGTGGGGGTTGGACTGGGTGAGCCTGAAGGTCTCTTCCAATCTTAATCTTGTTCATTAATTACATCTAGTTTGACTAAGCATGTTTGTTTCCTAAGGAAGGGGTGGGAGGGATCTGAGAACTGAATAACAACATAAATGAAACACTTTTGGTTGACCTAAGTGGCATGGACCAACCAGTGTCCTCCTCAACAGAGGTGGTGTTGGCACATGTTCACTGGCAATCAGTGCTTGGTGATAGTCACACTGAGTGGTATAAAGTGTGCTAAGGAGGAAAGGGAGTGGTTGCTCTAACTTTGGATGTGTTTTTTTACAGGCAATCATCAAATATTTGCAAGATCAAGGAGTCCTTATCCTCCTCACGTCCTCTGCTTTGGCACGAGATGATGGTAAAGCATGGCTCCATAGAAACCAGTATCTGTGCTTACACATGCTGCTGTGTTTTAGAGACAGCCTAAACAAAACCTATTGTTTATTTTTGTAGGGTTTGAACCCAAGGAGCCTGTCAGCCTCCTGGCCCTGTTTCTGTTCACCTCATCCCGCTCGGTGTGCCTGAGAGGTAGGGACATTCCCTTGGCTGGCCTTAGACACTGTGTTTTGGCTGAGGGAGCCTCACCAGAGGGTCCTCATAAATCCATTCCTCTCCAAGAGCTGATTTCTCAGCTCACAAACCACCTAAGGGTGTTAAAAGAGGGGAGAAAAGTCTCAACTTTAGCTGTGCTGCACTTTAAGCTGAGCTAGACCAGGTCCATGCATCTGTCCTTATCACTGCACATCCTCCCCCCTTTGCAAGAGGTCCATGTGAATGAAAAATGATTACATTTCTCCCTCTCAGTTGGTTGTCAGCAGCTCCCACTCCCTGTCTTATGTGTGTGCACAGGAGTCTGACTCCTGCAGAGCCAGGAGATGACACGCAGCGCTCGCTGGACCTTGCGTGGAGCTGGTGTGGTGTCCTAAACCAGCAAGAGGACAGCCTGCCCTAAAAAAACCAGCTAATTGGTTTTTTGCTGAGATAACAAGAGAAATGGGCTCAGTGAAAGGTCACTGCTGGTGTGGACAGGGAGAGGAGAGGTGGGGAAGGGGCCCTGCTCCCTGAAGATCAGCGAGGGGTTGGAGGCTCAGCTGCGTTGTGTGATTTCTGCTCTGGTGGTGGAGCTGTGAGGACCAGCAGGGTGTGTGATGGCAGACAAAGGGAGGTGACCTTGGGCAGAGCCACGCTGCTTTGCTCTCAGGGTGAGTCATGTCTCTGGGGCCTGGGAGGTGAATCCAGGCTGTTGGAAGCCCCAAAACTTGCTTTTTTTCCATGCAAGACAAACACGGAAGCACCAGATGAGAGAAAGCAAAGATTGCACAGTTCAAACCTTCAGATGCTGAAACTTTGTTGGCTTTGTATGGTCCTGTCTATGTGGAAATATTCACAGTACAGTTTATAGAGTCACAGAATCATCAAGGTTGGAAGAGCCCTTCAAGCTCACCCAGTCCAACCCCCACCTCCATCCCCACTCACCCACAGCACCCAGCGCCACATCCAGACACCTCTTGAACACCTCCAGGGATGGGGACTCCACCACCTCCCTGGGCAACCCATTCCCACCCCCAATCACCCTCCCAGGGAAGGAATTGTCCCTCATGGCCAACCTGAATCTCCCCTGCTGCAATTCCAGGCCGTTCCCTCTCATCCTTTCCCTGTGGGCACGGCAGAAGAGACCGACCCCCCCCTCACCCCAACCTCCTCTCAGGGAGCTGCAGAGAGCCAGGAGGTCCCCCCTGAGCCTCCTCTTCTCCAGGCTGAGCACCCCCAGCTCCCTCAGTCGTTCCCCATCAGCCCTGTGCTCCAGGCCCTTCCCCAGCTCTGGTCCCTTCTCTGGACACCCCCAGCCCCTCGATGGCTTTTTTGGAGTGAGGGGCCCAGAGCTGACCCCAGCACTCGAGGTGCAGCCTCACCAGTGCCCAGCACAGTGGGACAATCCCTGCCCTGCTCCTGCTGGCCACACTGTGCTTGATGCAGGCCAAGGTGCCTCTTGAGGACATGAAGTTACTGCTCTGGCTCCCCCAGCCAGCTTCATCCGTGTGCCTCTCACTACACCCACTCCACCAATAACACTTCTGGCCTCACAGATACCCAGGCAACATAATCCTGGGGGCCTTTTGCTCTGCGTAACTTCTGGCTTGCTTTTTGTTGAGTCATCCCAGGGACAAGCCAAGAGCCTGTTTGTGCCAGGTTATTTCAGTCCAGCTCTGAGCAATGGCTGGCAGTGCCAACAGAGCTGTGCAGGACATCCCCATCTCTCCTCCCCAGGGGATAAAACCAACTGAAGAGCCACCAGGACCTACCAACCCATCCGAGCATGGATTGCTTTGTCCTTTTTGGTGTTTAACCTCCAGGGGTAACCTTCCTCCTTCAGGATCCACATCTGAGGTGGGGTTGAAGTCAGATGAAGATGTGCTGGTAACTTGGCAGTGTTGGGTGTGAACGTCTTCGGTGCCTGAATTCCATCATTCTAACCTGAAGGACGTGCTGCTGGTGGCTGTGTTAGCATGGTTTCTTTTCTAGATGTAGGAGAGAGGCTCCTCCAGGAGCAGACTGAAGATCTAAAGTGCCAGGTCAAACCTGGGATCAGTAGGTTGTTGCTGTCACGCTTAAAGTTGGGTGAGGTGAAGGGATAGAAACACACAGAAACCAGTCTGGAGGTGGGAACTGGCCTCCCAGATACTGAGATCCTGCTGACCAGCCCCAGCAACAGGCAGAAAACACCCTCCAGAGCAGAGGGGTCTGGTCTTGAAAGGCTGACTGTGAGCACTGTGTGCTGCAGGAGAGAGGAAGAGGACAAGGTGGTGGAGACAGGAGAGGACAACAAGCTTAAGGAGCACCCCAGAGTAAAGAAGGTGCCAGCAGCTGATTGATAGGAAGGTTTGGGACATTGCTTGTGGCTGGTGTTGATGCTGAAGAAAAAAGGCAAAGCCTGGACAGCTGGAGAGCAGCTGGCAATGAAGTGCAGAGGCAGGGGGGGAGGATGACGTTGCCTGGAAGTGATGTGATCTGAGCATTGATGGCTTCCAGATGTTTCCCTCTGGTGTCAGCAGGACTGACATGCTGTCCCTTCCTGCCTACATGAACGATGTTACTCCAGCCCTGACTGTCCCCTGGGTCCGAGACCTCATCTCACTGGGGTTGGAAACCCTTTTTGCTTTAGGACTTCTCCTTTCTGTGGAGATAAACCAGAGACCTGGAGAAGAGAAGGCTCCAGGGAGACCTTGGAGCACCTTCCAGTGCCTGAAGGGGCTCCAGGAAAGCTGGAGAGCGACTGGTGCCAAGGGCAGGGAGTGATGGGCCGAGGGGGAACGGGTTCCAAGTGCCAGAGGGGAGATGGAGATGGGATGGGAGGGAGAAATTGTTTGGTGTGAGGGTGGTGAGAGCCTGGCCCAGGGTGCCCAGAGAAGCTGTGGCTGCCCCTCCCTGGCAGTGTTGAAGGCCAGGTTGGCTGGGGCTTGGAGCACCCTGGTGTGGTGGGAGGTGTCCCTGCCCATGGCAGACAGTTGGAATTAGGTGATCTTTAAGTTCTCTTCCAACTCCAGTCTGGGATTCTGTGATTCGAAGCCTGGGGTTGCAAAGTGCCAGTGTCTGGGCTGCAGTGGGTGAAGCTGGACAAGTCTGGTTGTGTGGAAAGGAAACTGCATGGATATTATGCTCTGCATGTCACACCAGCTCTCCAGGCATTTCCAGACACCAAGGGTCTGCTTGGGGAAGTCAGTGTTCCTCATCCCACTCCAGAGCACTAAGGTGGTGTCTTCATGTGAAGTCGAGATGGAGCTGCTGGGAGTTACATCTGAACAGGGACATAACCCAAGTGATCTGAAACCAGTGCTGGTGTGGACAACCCTTAACTGAAACAGGTTTAAAAAAACCCCAAACACACAACCCATGTACTTTCAGAGCTGTGACTGTCCTAAATGTTCGATTTAGCAGGAATTGCTGGAGGGATTTAGCCCACCCTGTGTGTGATCTCAGCCTGTCATGTCCTGCAGAATGGAGCTCGCTGGTACAACAGAGATCTTTCATCTTCATTTAATCCATTTTTGACTCCCATGTGCAATTCTTTGTTACCTTTAGCAGCTACAAGCATCCATCAAACCAGGACATTGCTGGCTTTTTGTAGGTTGACTTCTGGAGTGTTTTCATAGCTTTCATCTTCTCTTAACGTGTAACGTTGGGGTAATTTGGGGGAATTTAATCCTTTTTTAATAGGAGTAAAAGGTTGTTCTTTTCCTTTCACAGATGAAAAGCACGACCAGGAAGATAAAAGGGAAGATGGTGACATCTCATTAAAAATAGCCTCAGTTCTGCCTGGGCTTCGCTTTGCCTTGGAGAAAGCCACCACTTCTTCCTGGGGGGACACGGTCAGCGCCAGCGTTTGTATCAAACAGCACTTCCAGGAGTACACGAAGCTTCATCAAACTCCACAGCCCACCTCTGGCCAAACAAGTGAAGTTCTCCTTTCTCCTCTCCTCTCACCGATCAAGGATGAATGTACCAAGCCCTTCAGAGGATGCTCAGAGCAGTCCCTCTCCCAGCTCCAGCGTTACCTCTCCGATCCCAGCAGCTATACCCTGGAGATGGCAGCTGCCTTGGAATGTTTGACTGGTACTGCTCAGTCTCCTCACTGTGAGTCAGAGGCTCATCAGAAAGTGGACTTCTCTTCAGCTGTGCCACCAGACCCTGTTCCTCCCAACGCATCAGCAGAAATAGAAGTCAAATGTGAAAGCCTGAAGCCCACAGTGGGGCTGGACCAGAGTGGTGAAGGACCCACCAAAGAGGTCAACTCGACCAGCAAGCTGTTGGTGCAGCAGAACAGGAGGAAATCCAGCCGAGCTGTGGGGACCAACACCAGGAAGAAATGGTCACCCCACCAGATGCAGATGCATCCCATGGGGGGGGACAGTGGCAGGAACAGGACAGCAACCATGAAGAAGATCAACATTGCTTTCCCTCTTCCTAAACAGCCAGGGCTCACAGCCACTTCCAACGAGCCCATGCTTAAGTTGGCCAACTTGCAGTTTCCTCAAAGAAGGAAAAGAGGTAAGTGCTATATAAATGGGATTGAATTCCTCCTGCTTCTCCAGGGTATCCAGCCAGGATACTGAGGGTTCACGAGGAGCCAAGTTCCCTCACCATCTTCCCAGGTGCCCAGAGTGAGCAGACACCTCCTGAAAGCATCCAAATAGGTGTGTGGTGATGTCTTCATGGTCTCTTGTTCAACCTGGGAAGGAGCCCAGGGCTAGGACAGGGGATTTCAGTAAAGGTGCCTGAAATGAGGCCATGGTCTAATGGTCTAATGGTCAGGAATATGATGGGATAAAGGTTGGACTTGATGACCCTGGAGGTCCCTTCCAACCCTAATGATTCTGTGATTCTAAATCTTGTGCAGAGGTCCATGCCTTCCTTTGCTTATGGGTGACCGTGCACAAGGACATCAGGCAGGTCATGGTTACTGCATCCCTTTTCCTCTGGCTGGTGGTGGCTCAGGCAAGGAGCAGTTGCCAAAGCTGTGGTCACAGAATCACTTGAGTTGGAAGGGACCTTAAAGGTCATCTAGTCCAACTCCCCTGCCATGGGCAGGGACACCCCCCACTAGACCAGGTTGCTCAGGTCCCCATCTAACCTGACCTGGTCATTACAGGCTGCCTTGATAACCAGCTACCCTACGTGGTCACGTTGTGACTCCCTGAAAGTCAACTTGCTGTGGCCTTGAGGAAACAAGAAGTGTGAGATGGATCACACCCAACGTGCTCTGCTGGAAGCTGGTGTCTGTCCTGAGCTGCTCACACGAGGTGTCTCAAAGGCATGAATTGTCCTTTGAAGGCTCCTGTCTCACTGCTTAGGATGGGCTGAGCCTGTCCTTTTGAGCCAGCCTGAGCCTCCAGCTGATTTGTTGGAGACACTCAAACTGGCTTGAGATGAATCTCAACCTTGGTGGTGAAACGTGGCTGAGAACATCCAAGGGAACCTCTCCTGGTGTTTACATACACCCCAGGCAGCAGCAGAGACTGGAAATGGGCTGCTGTGCAGTGCAAGGGGTGGGGTAGTCACTGCCTTCTGCAAGCTGAGCTCAGCTTGGATTCACCATCTGTCAAGGTCTGACCTGGGGCACGTTGCCTCGGGCCTGGGTGGCATTGCTGGTGGATCTAGGAGAGGTCCTTGCATGCTTCTTGGAGAGGTAAAATGTAGAATCATAGAATCATTTAGGTTGGAAAGGACCTTTAAGTCCAGCCATTAACCTAACTCTGCTAACCCAGCCCTACCAAGGCCACCACTGACCCATGGCCCTCAGCACCACATCTACACAGCTTTGAGATCCCTTCAGGGATGGAGACTCCACCCCTGCCCTGGGCAGCCTGGGCCAGGCCCTGACAGCCCTTTGGGGCAGGGATTGTTCCTCACATCCAACCTAAACCTCCCCTGGCATAACTTGAAGCTGTTTCCTCTTGTCCCATTGCTTGTTCCTTGGGAGCAGAGCCCGACCCCCCCTGGCTCCAACCTCCTCTCAGGGAGCTGCAGAGAGCA
>VZRW01002232.1:36044-53323 GCA_013398125.1 Aegotheles bennettii
AGAGGGGAGATGGAGATGGGATGGGAGGGAGAAATTGTTTGGTGTGAGGGTGGTGAGAGCCTGGCCCAGGGTGCCCAGAGAAGCTGTGGCTGCCCCTGCCTGGCAGTGTTGAAGGCCAGGTTGGCTGGGGCTTGGAGCACCCTGGTGTGGTGGGAGGTGTCCCTGCCCATGGCAGGGGGAGATTGGACCAGTTGATGTTTGAAGGTCCCTTCCCAGCCCAAACCAGCTCCTGCAGCTGGAATTGGCACCTAGAGCCATGAACCCAAGTCCTCCTTTGCAGCCTTGAGTTCCTCTTCTTTTCCAACGAGCTGCAGAGCACTTTGGGCACTCTGTGGCTGCGGGTGGGCATTTGAAGCCCCCCTGCACTGGAGCTCAGCACCATGGGGAACCAGGAGATGAGTTCCCTAGTGCTGGTCAACCAGAGGGAGGATGAAGATGTTTCAGGCTGTGTCTGCTTTTCCTTCCAGACCCTGGGATCCTGATCTGCCCGACGACGTGGAAGAGATGAAGCTGATACTTCATATGTGGGTGGCTCTCTTCTACAGCAAACCCAGCAAACTTCTGAGCAGCACGAGGAAGGTGGTGGAGCACAGCAACCCCAAGAAGTACGTCTCCATAAACACCACCGGGGACTTCCCAGAGCTGAGTGATGATGGTGAGGACTGGTCTGGGTTGGAGACATGTCCTGCAGACTCTCGGTCAGACCCTGACCAGACTCCCAGCAGCTCCCTGGATTGCAGCACACATTGCCAAGGACCTTTCCACCCAGAGGAGAGCCCCGCGGACTCTCAGACTGATGCTGATGGGACTCCTGGTGTTGTTGATAGTATGGTGTCATCTTCTTCAGGGGAGCTGCTCTGTGGGGAGGAGGAGCCTTCCTCCACAAGCTGTCCTGAGAACCTTTCCCGCGCTGAACATGCTGATGAGAGCCTGGCTGTGAAAGATGAGCAGCCAGCACTTGTTCCTGAGGAGCACGTGTGTGACGACTCAACCATCACTCTGGTAAGAGCTTGAGGTTTAGGTACACACAATGCATTTTGGGCTTTTAGGAGAAGGATCTTCTGAGAGGAGTGGAGCAGATGTCCCTGTGGGCTCCCTTTGAGCCAGATAGTGGGGGTCCCAAAGCAGGACAGAGTAAGGTCCCCCAGCATTGAGCTGCCCCAAGTGACTGCCACACAGATGTGCTGGAGTCACAGAATCCCAGCATGGTGGGGGTTGGAAGGGACCTCTGGAGATCATCCAGTCCAACCCCCCTGCAGAAGCAGGGTCACCAAGAGCAGGTGGCACAGGATCACATCCAGGCAGGTTCTGAATGTCTCCAGAGAAGGAGACCCCACACCCTCTCTGGGCAGCCTGGCCCAGTGCTCAGGCACCCTTCAAGGCAAAGAAGTTTCTCCTCATGTTCAGATGGATCTTCCCNCACCCCCCTGTAGATATTGATCAGCATTGATGAGATCCCCTCTCAGTCTCCTCCTCTCCAGGCTGACCAGCCCCAGGTCTCTCAAGCCTTTCCTCAGGACAGAGATGCTCCAGTCCCCCCATCATCTCTGTACCCTTCACTGGACTCTCTCCAGTAGCTCCTTGTTCTTCTTGAGCTGGGGAGCCCAGAACTGGTCACAGTCCTCCAGCTGTGGCCTCACCAGGTCAGAGTAGAGGGGAGGAGAACCATAAAAGCAGCTTTCAAGCCTCAGTCCAGGCTTTGGGAGAAAATCTATGACCCAGTGTCCATAGTGTCCATACAGCGTCCTTGGACAGATAAACTCAGTAGAGATAAGAGAAGCTGCTCCATACAAGACCTCTGGGTGAGACTTTAAATGATCAGAATTTGCCTCCCTTGAAAATTGACCTCTGAACTGTGTTGTTTCAGGAGGAGCCACCCAAGGAAGAACCAGTGGATGCTGCCATCACCCCTTCTGATGACCTTGGCGAGCCCCAAGCTGCACCAGGCAGGGAAAACCCACGCAACCAAGCCCTGAATTCCAGCACAGCTCATGGAGAGCAGCAGGAGAGCGGGTGGGCAGCAGGGTCAGGAGGTGGCCTTGGCCCTCTTGAGGACATGGGAGATGCTGGGCACCTTGTGGAGGCTGAGGACACCAGCGATGGACCACAATGTGCCTGTGATTCGGTGCTCTTAGAAGCACATCCCAAAAATGCAAAGCCAGGTGGAGCCACTGAGGAAGGGAAGGAATCACAAGAGCCTTTAGGACATCCAGAAAGAGAGGAGGAGGAGGAGGTGGAGCAGGGAAAGAAAGAGAAAGAGGACTCTGAACATGAAAGCACAGTCCTGGGGGCTGTTGGTTCAGCAGAAAGCGATGATGCCAACATGGAGCATGAACCCAGCCAGCAGGAGCTGGAGAATGTGGCATCTCCAAAGGACTTTGGCATTCCTGGAGAGGGCCCTGTGCCCAGCCCTGCTGCCTCAGTGTCCCCCTGCCCAGGCAGATCAACGCCAGTGCTGTCAGATGGGACTGAGACTGGGTCTCAAGGGCTTCTTGGTGAGATGACACCAACCCTGAACAGGCTGCAAGAGCCCTGCGAGGCTCTGGCCACCCCAAACACAGAGACAAATGGGGTTGGTTTGGTGCACACAGTTGATGTGGGGTCACCTTGTGACAATGGGTTGATGCCACCGTCACCATTCAACCCAAACCCTGCCCGTGAGGCACAGCCAGACACTGTTACAGGCAACGTGGGACCTGCTGGAGGGACACCAGGAGATGGCTTGGAGCAGAACGATGAGGATCGTGCGCCCTCTGCAGAAAGGTGGGTGCTGGCTGGGAGCAAAGCCACCAACACAGCTGGCCCCGAGTCACCCTGCAGCCAGGAACTGTCACTGACCTTGTCCCCTGACTCCAGCTTTGTCTGCCCAGCATGTCTTGATGGAGCAACAGATCCTGCAGCTTCTCCAGAGGACCAGGAGGCCACGGCAAGCACGGAGGCTCTGTTACAGAGCGACCTGGGAGGGAGCAGCTGCCTCTCCCAAAGGCATGGAGGTGATGTTTGTGGTGACCTCACCTCACCGAGCGCTGGTGAATCAACCCAAGAAGGAAACGAGGTGTTGGTGGAAGAACAGTGTAGCAGCTCTCCTGCCAACCACACAGATGTGCTGGATGAGTCCTCAGAAGCAGGTGATGGCTTCACCTTGGACCTTGCAGCCTCAGCAGGTGACTCTGAAGCTGGGGAAAGTGATGATGTGTGCTTTGGTGCAGAAGAGTCCCCCAGGACTGACAAAAGGAACATGGTGATGGTGGCTGATGCACTGCAGGAACCAGAGACCTCTCTTCATCACCTCCCAGGGTCAGAGCCCTCCACGGTGGAAGAGGGAATGTCTGCTGTGAAGGAGCACCCCATGCAGCAGCAGAGCTCCCCAGATGGGCTGTCCCCACCTGCCTGTGGAGACTCAGCCCCTGCTTCTCCCCTCCAGGACCCTCTCTCCTGTGGTGGAGACACAGACCCTGACCACCACTCGTTGGAGCAAAGCAAGTGGGGACCAGTTGTGTCCCAACACGGGGAACCCTGGGAGCAAGGTCCTGCAGAGGTGAGTGTGGCTGCTGAGAGTCCAGATGGCTCCTTGAAGCCCAGATGTGCAGAAGAGGTGAAAGAAGACACAGGTCCGTGCTGTGCAGAGCTGGCAGAGAGCTCCCCCATGGATGTCCTCAGGCCAGGTGACCCAGCATCGATGTCTCCTTCTCCTCAGCGTGGTCACAAGGCAGGTTTGTGCGCTGCTGAGCTGGGCTCTGTCCTCGGGGTGCACCTCGAGGTGCCCTCTCCTGGCACAGATGGTGCCCCATGGTCCTGCTGTGTGGACACCTGCCCCAGATGTGCCAGCCCTGGGGATGTGGGACAGGACCACGAGAAGGAGCCCATCCTGCCCAAGGGTTTGGAAGGAGGAAGTAGCGTCCCTCTTGCCAGTCCCACACCTTCTCCAGCAGAGGAGGTGCTCCTGCCACCATGCAAGCCCCAGGCTGGCTGCAAGGGGTCTGATGGGTTTGCAGACCTGCACCATGCCAGCATGGAGATGGGAGAGGGAGGAACCCCCATGCTCCCCTTCCCAGTGTTGCAGAGGAGGCTCTCTGGAGAAAGCCTGGAGCTCAACGATGCTGAGGATGTTCCACTCCCAAGGGTGAAGCTGCTTCCCAGCAAACACAGACACATGAGCTCCACCTTTGAAGATCTGTTTGAGTCTTTCTCCAGCGACTCAGACCAGGACTATTCTGGGGGGACTTCACCATCCCTGCTCAGAGCCAGAGGTTCCTACAGCAGGAGATCTGTGGAGGTTGCAGGCTCAAGGACTCACCATGACTCCTCCTCCACAAGCTCGGTGCAGATGGAGGAGCAGAGCGAGGACTGGGGAGCTCTGGTCATGGAGAGGGGCTGCTCACAGGCTGAGCACCACTGGCTCGTTGGCCCAGGAGAAGCCAACAGTGGGCACATCCCACCCTACGTCCATGTTAGGAACAGCCAGGGAATTTTCAAGGACTACAGGAACTTTATGGTCACCAAAAAGTGTGAGGATAGGACAGGAACCTCGCAGCGGTCGAGGAGGTGCAGCTGCTGTGCGGGGCAGTCTCATTTGTGGAAGTCACTGATGAGGACTTGGAGGAGTTTTGAGGAGGTGACCCAACACACCTTGGACATGGAGTGTCTCCGCTTCCATTATAAGCTAAAGCAAATCCTAAGGAGTGGGAAACCACCCTTTTCTACCTCCAGAAGCATCTTCTCGAAAGACTTTTGTCCCCAGGCGATGATGTCTGGGACGTTGCCTGTGCGAGAAGCTCCTGTCCTGCTGTCCCCACGGAGCAGGAGTCCTCTGCAGGTGACAATCCTGCCCTCGGACACGTGGCCGAGCGGGCTCGGCCGGCACCGGCCAAGCAGCCGGCGTAGGGACCCTTGTGCCTCATGGCAGGAGACCCTCTACGAGGAGAGGAGCAGGGGCAGGTCCCGACCCATGAGCCAGGACCACACAGCTCCTTTCCACCTGGGCAAGCTCAAGTACCACAAGAAGCTGAAGGACTCCCGGGGGGACATCACTGGCATCCTGGATGAGTACGCCGAGTTCAACAGGGTCATGCTGAGCAGGGCCGAGGTGGGGAGTGAGGGTGGAGGAGGAGGAGGAGGACACAGGGAGGCCACAAGTGAGTGGACATCAGGGAGGATGGCTGCCTTCGAGGAGATGGTCGCCGACCTGTGCACCACGCTGCGCTTCCGGCTGCACAGCGTGGCCAAGGAGGCCTGCAGCCACACCACCATGTTCTACCTGGTGGAGACCAGTGAGGAGCCTGTCTTTGCAGCACTGAAGGTAATGGATGGTCCTGCTGTCCCTGGGGTGAGAGCTGAGGGCAGCAGGAGTGGGCACAGGGGGACTGTGCTCAGCCTGGTGTGGATGGTGTTTGGTTCCCTTCAGCCAGGGGCCACCTCTGCCATTTCATCTCAGCTCCCACTGAGATGGTTGGAAAAGGTTGGAGAAGACCTTTAAGGTCACCCAGTCCAACCATTAACCCAGCACTGCCAAGGCCACCACTGACCCATGGCCCTCAGCACCACATCTCCACGGCTTTGAGATCCCTCCAGGCATGGGGACTCCACCCCTGCCCTGGGCAGCCTGGGCCAGGCTCTGACAGCCCTTTGGGGCAGGAATTGTTCCTCACATCCAACCCAAACCTCCCCTGGTGCAACTTTAGGCCATTATTTCTTATCCTGTCACTTGAACATCCCCTGGGCCAAAAGAGATCAGAGTTCATACAGGAACAGCCCAAACTCAACCTCCCCCATGGTGGCTTTTGCCAGAGCTCTCATTAAAGCTGTTGGAGCAAGTCCAGAGGAGGTCATGGAGATGCTGCGAGGGCTGGAGCAGCTCTGCTCTGGGGCCAGACTGAGAGAGTTGGGGGTGTTCAGCCTGGAGAAGAGAAGGCACCGGGGAGACCTTGGAGCACCTTCCAGTGCCTGAAGGGGCTCCAGGAAAGCTGGAGAGGGACTGGTGCCAAGGGCAGGGAGTGATGGGACGAGGGGGAACGGGTTCCAAGTGCCAGAGGGGAGATGGAGATGGGATGGGAGGGAGAAATTGTTTGGTGTGAGGGTGGTGAGAGCCTGGCCCAGGGTGCCCAGAGAGGTGGGAGATGCCCCATCCCTGGAAACATTCAAGGTCAAGTTGGATGGGGCTCTGAGCAACCTGGTCTAGTTGAAGATGTTGAAGGTGTAGTTGAAGATGTTGAAGGTGTAGTTGAAGATGTTGAAGGTGTAGTTGAAGATGACTGCTTCTTCACCCTCTGGCTGGAGCTCTGGCCTGGAGCACCCTGTGCTTGTGATAGATGAACACCACGGACTGCCCTTGGCACCAGGTTGCAGTTGCTGTTGTGCTCCTCCTCCCTCTCCCCAGACACTCATGTGCCAGGAGTGTGGCACCACCATACTGAAGACACTCTCTGGACAAACCTTACATGCTGCAACCATTTCTGTTTCAGACCTTGCTGAAGAAGGACGGCCACGTGGAGATGGAACCCCGGGGCTTTTGTGAAGCCAAACACCTGGACACCAACAGGCTGCTCATCATCATCAGGAACGAGGACATTTCCTCACACATCCACAACGTAAGACCTGAGTCCATGATGTTTTATTTTACCCATCTGGTTTTTAATATCAGGATCCATTTTAAAGGTTTTTTGATTTTACTTTATAGACAGCTGTAGAATCCCAGATGGTTTGGGTTGGAAGGGACCTCAAAGTCCCAACCCCCTGCCATGAGCAGGGACACCACCCACCACACCAGGGTGCTCCAAGCCCCAGCCAACCTGGCCTTCAACACCTCCATCACCAACAACTTCCCTGGGCAACCTCTGCCAGGGTCTCACCACCTTCATCTCCTCCTCCCATCCCATCTCCATCTCCCCTCTGGCACTTGGAACCCGTTCCCCCTCGTCCCATCACTCCCTGCCCTTGGCACCAGTCCCTCTCCAGCTTTCCTGGAGCCCCTTCAGGCACTAGAAGGCTGTAGATGTAGTTGTCAGTCTCTGCAGATGCACTGTTCTCTCCACTGAAAGTTCTCCATGGAGAACCATTAAAAACAAATATCTCAGAACTGCTCTACAACTCCCTAAAGGGAGGTTGTAGTGAGGCTGGTGTTGGTCTCTTCTCCCCAGTTGCTGATGACAGGATGAGAGGAAATGGCCTCAAGTTCCATCAGGGGAAGTTTAGGTTGGAGATTAGGAAGAAGTTCTTTCCTGGGAGGGTGGTTGGGCACTGGAATGGGCTGCCCAGGGAGGTGGTTGAGTCACCATCCCTGGGGGTGTTCAAGAAGTTGGTTGATGAGGCACTTGAGGCCATGGTCTGATGGTCCAATGGTTAGGAATATGATGGGATAAAGGTTGGACTTGATGACCCTGGAGGTCCCTTCCAACCAGAATGATTCTATGATTCTAACCATGAAGCTCATCAGTTCTGCTTTTCTTCTGCTTCCATTTTTGATCGTGGAAGAACATTACTTGGAGCAGCCCAGCCCAAAGGAGCTGGGCTGGGCTGGTCTTGTGTAGCAGAGCAGCTCAGCCAGGCTTTGGCTCGTGGGCTCCAGTGAATATTGCAGCAGTGAGCTGCTGGTAGCTCCCCATATCACCATCCAGAGCTTTGGGGTCAGGCTATGGAGACAGGAGCGTCGGGGTGATGCAGCCAGAGACAAGGGTGGGCTCCTCAGGTCTCCCAGGAGTGGGTGTGGGATGCAGAGAGGTGCAAGTGCTGTTGAAATGCAGTGGTTGTGTCTGCCTTGAGCAGGTCCCGTGCTTGCTGAAGCTGAAGCATTGTCCAAACGTGGTGTTTGCTGGAGTGGACAGCCCCGAGGACCTAACGAGTCACACCTACCAGGAGCTGTTCCACACCGGTGGCTTCGTGGTGTCGGACAACGAGGTGTTGGAGATGGTAACGCTGGGTGAGTCTTGCTGGGGCCTCTCCCTTGGGTGCAAACAGACAGTGTCAGGTCCTGCCTGGTCTCCTGGGACCTTCCAAAAACTTGGCATCAGTGTCACAGAACCACAGAATCATGGAATGGTTTGGGTTGGAGGGGACCTCAAAGCTCATCCAGTGCCACCCCCTGCCATGGGCAGGGACACCTCCCACCACACCAGGGTGCTCCAAGCCCCACCCAACCTGGCCTTCAACACTGCCAGGCAGGGGCAGCCACAGCTTCTCTGGGCACCCTGGGCCAGGCTCTCACCACCCTCACACCAAACAATTTCTCCCTCCCATCCCATCTCCAGCTCCCCTCTGGCACTTGGAACCCGTTCCCCCTCAGCCCATCACTGCCTGCCCTTGGCACCAGTCCCTCTCCAGCTTTCCTGGAGCCCCTTCAGGCACTGGAAGGTGCTCCAAGGTCTCCCCGGTGCCTTCTCTTCTCCAGGCTGAACACCCCCAACTCTCCCAGCCTGTCCCCAGAGCAGAGCTGCTCCAGCCCTCGCAGCATCTCCGTGGCCTCCTCTGGACTCTCTCCAACAGCTCCATGTCCTTGTGTTGGAGACCCCAGGGCTGGACACAGTACTGCAAGTGGAGTGTTGGGACTCCAGATGTTGTCCTCTGCTCTTGCTTTACTGGGGGCAGGTGATTCCCTCTGTTTGACACCTAAGACCCCATCTGTGTTGTGTGTCCACATCAGGGCTCCCAAGAACATCTAAGTACAACAAGTGCCACCAGGTTTGTCAGGGGCTGGAGCAGGGGTTGCATGAGGACATTCAGCCTGGAGGAGGGAGGACAAAGGGGAGGCCTTGTTGCTGTCCTAGTGGGAAGTGGCAGAGAAAATGGAGCCATGTTCCTCCTGGAGATGTACAGTGATGGGACAGAGGTGACAGGGACAAGTTGCACTTAACCCTCTTAGATCTTAGGGGGGGGGGAAATTCACAGCAAGGCTGTTCAACCACCAGGACAGGATCCCAGTTCTGCAGCCCAGGTTGTGAGTCCCCATCCTTGGAGGTGCTCAAACCTCACCCAGACAAAGCCCTGAGCAACCTCAGGTGGCCCAATGTTGAGCAGGAGTTGGGTTCAAGACCCCTGGGCACCTCTTCCACCCTTGGTTACCCTTTGGCTCTTGCTGTCTCCTCAGGCCAACTTAAAGAGGTGGTGAAGGTGCTGGAGAAGCTGAACAGAAGTGGGAGGTGGAAGTGGCTCCTTCACTACAAGGAGAGCAAGAAGCTCAGAGAAGACATCAGGTAATGGCTCTGCGGTGGTGGCTCCTTCATCCCTGCTGTCTCATCACCACTGTGGTGGAGCGTGGTGTCTCTTTTCACACTTGGTCAGAGGGTGAGTTAGGTGCCTCTGGTTGGGTTTTGGCCTTTCACAAGATGAATTTGAAGATTTTTGTTTAATTAAGAACTTTCCTTGTCTGTGAGAGACCACGAGCCCCAGGACTGGGCTTGCTGGAGGTCAGCATTTGTGTGCTGGCAAGTCAAGTGCCATCAGTTTTCTTTTTGAAACCTATATGAGATGGAGCAGCAGGATGTGGGACCTTGAGAGGATCAGATGGCCTGAAATGTTGTGTCCTGCACGTGATCCTGGAGGAGGCAGAGCTCTGGCAGCTGCTTCTTGCACCCTGCTGTGTCCCCATAAGGCAGGTCCCTTGGCAGAGAGCCCCTCGTGAGCTCTGCAGCCCATGAGGGGATGGGGAGAGGCACAAATTTGGCTTGAGGAGCTGCAAGCTCCAAAATCCATTGAACTGTCCTGGTTCTATCAGGATTGAGCTTGGAGAGGGATGTTTTTATTGGGCAGACTGCCAGACCATGGGCCAGGAAGGATGGTTCCTAGTAGTGACCTGTGGACAAACAGGGAACTGCTCTGTTCTGTCCCTGCAGAAAATGCATCAACAGATGGGGAGAAACCTCAGATCCTCTCCACGCTTGGCCTTCACAGCTTGGGACACGGGTTCCAAGTGCCAGAGGGGAGATGGAGATGGGATGGGAGGGAGAAATTGTTTGGGGTGAGGGTGGTGAGAGCCTGGCCCAGGGTGCCCAGAGAAGCTGTGGCTGCCCCTGCCTGGCAGTGTTGAAGGCCAGGTTGGCTGGGGCTTGGAGCACCCTGGTGTGGTGGGAGGTGTCCCTGCCCATGGCAGGGGGTGGCACTGGGTAAGCTTTGAGGTCCCTTCCAACCCAAACCACTCTGGGAGTCTCTGATAGCACAATTGATTGGAGGACCTGTTTTTCAGTCCTTGAGCACTGAGGTGTTGCAGAAGCTCGGGGTTGGGTATTTCATTGTGGTCTGTGAGATGAGGACTCAACCTCATCAGTGGACACTGCTGCAGAGCAAGTGTTCTCCTTGTGCTCTGGCAGTGGCTCTCATGGATCACAGAGATCTCCATCTCCCCTCTGGCACTTGGAACCCGTTCCCCCTCGTCCCATCACTCCCTGCCCTTGGCACCAGTCCCTCTCCAGCTTTCCTGGAGCCCCTTCAGGCACTGGAAGGGGCTCCAAGGTCTCCCCGGTGCCTTCTCTTCTCCAGGCTGAACACCCCCAACTCTCTCAGCCTGTCCCCAGAGCAGAGCTGCTCCAGCCCTCGCAGCATCTCCGTGGCCTCCTCTGGACTCTCTCCAACAGCTCCGTGTCCTTCTGCTGTTGGGGACCCCAGAGGTGGCCCCAGCACTGCAGGGGGGGTCTCACAGAGCGGAGCAGAGGGGCAGAATCCCCCCCCTGGCCCTGCTGCTCACGCTCTGGGGATGCAGCCCAGGATCCCGGGGGCTTTCCGGGCTCCAAGCACACACTGATGGCTCATGGGGAGCTTCTCCTCACCCAGCACCCCCAAGTCCTTCTCCTCAGGGCTGTTCTCCATCCATTCCCCGCCCAGGCTGTGTCTGTGCTGGGCATTGCCCCGACCCATGGGCAGGACCTTGCCCTTGGCCTGGTTGAACTCCATGTGGTTGGCACGGCCCCACCTCTCCAGCCTGCCCAGGTCCCTCTGATGCCACCACCCCTTCCCTCCAGTGCATCGACCACACCACACAGCTTGGGGTCATCTCAAACTTGCTGAGGGTGAGGGCAACACCTTGACACCATTGTGGTGGAACCACAAGCCCTGCTCTTGGAGCTGCATCAGCCAAGGGGTCATTCTGTGTTCCTCCTGTGCTCACCATCCCTACGGTGCCACTTGCTCCTGGCAGCTCCATTTGGGGCAGGGTGGGAAGCACAAAGGCACCCATGAGGCTGGAAGGAACATGATGAGGGAATGGCAGATCCCATCACACCTCCTCCTTCCCCGGGAGATGAGTGCAGCCTCTCACCACCTCTCCTTGCCCCTCTCCCAGCAGGGTGGACACCAATGCCCACAGGAAGCATCTAATCCTCAAATCGTGCCGAGGAGCCGACCTGGTGGAGGTCCTGCACTACCACACCTGCGACTCCACCACAGCCCCCACAGCTGAGTACATCAAGTGTTTGATGAACCTGCAGGTCCAGCACATCAACGCCAGGTTCGCCGTGTACCTCACAGGTAAGGATGGGCTCTGGCCACTGACCTCTGCTGGTGGCCCTCATCCTTGAGGAGCACCACCTTCAATTGGCCTCCAAACCCCTGTTTTGCTCCTGTTTCTGCTGGAATCTCTTATTTGAGGCATGGGGAAGGTGTGAGCTGATTCTCTCCAAGTCCATGGAGTAAAAGGCAAAACATGAACAGGTTTTTTTTTGGAGCTCTGCTAAATTCTGGCAGTTTTTCCAGTGTAGATGACTTCACGTCACGCTCTGCTCCTGGAGCTCCAGCTCTGGTCCCAGGCACTGTTCATCTGCTCGTGTTCACCAGGCAGAATAACCACGGTGGGGTTTTTTGGAGGGATATCTTCTGGAGGTTTCAGAACAACCACGTTTGGGTCCTTCCTTTGCAGAAAAGCCTCGTGTCAGCCGGGAGGTCCTCGAGAGCAAAGGAATCCTCGTGGCTGATGTGAAGACCTTCATTGGGACGGTACAGAAAGCAGCTGCTCCATTTGGAAGAAGCTATTGGTAAGGGGGTGGAGCTCGGGATCAACTCCTTCTTCTCCTTAAAAAAGCCCAGGAGCTGCAAGTTAGCACAGTAAAAGGCAAAATGAACAGGTTTTTGGAGCTCTGCTTGCCCTGGGTGCTGCCCAGAGTGAGGACATCAGGGACAATTCCTTCCCCGGGAGGGTGATTGGGGGTGGGAATGGGTTGCCCAGGGAGGTGGTGGAGTCCCCGTCCCTGGAGGTGTTCAAGAGGCGTCTGGATGTGGTGCTGGGTGATGTGGGTGAGTGGGGATGGAGGTGGGGGTTGGACTGGGTGTGCTTGAAGATCTCCTGGATGATCGTGAAGTTCTCCTGGATGATCGTGAAGGTCTCCTGGATGATCATGAAGGTCTCCTAGATGATCATGAAGGTCTCTTCCAACCTCATAGATGATTCTCTGAGGAGAGCAGAGCCATAACCTGGGCTGTGTCTCTGTTGCAGGTGACGAAGCGAAGCTGCAGCACCAGCTTGGACATCCTGGTCCCCTGCAGGGTGGCCCTGGATGTCCCGTTGGGTTTTAGGTGCTGCACCCAGGAGCCACGTGAAGGTTAGCTCTGGTTCTGTACATACAAATTATTTAAACACAGCTGAGGTGGATCCTCGGGGGGGTTCATCCCCACGGAGGTGGACAGAGGACAGGAGTTATTTTAACATTAAACAGTTTTAAATTATTGAGGTGTTTTCAAGTGCTTGGGAGAAATAGGAAAATAAATAAAATGAAATAAAAGCCGTTTACTTGAAGGTCAGGAGGGAGGTGACAACCACCACGTTCTCCACGTGGCTCTCGTGGTACATGGGGGGGGGTGGGTGAAGGTTTTAAACGGGTGTTGGAGGCCACACAAGGTTTCAAGTTGCCCCCCATCACCTCTTGGTACCAATTTCACTGCTGGGACTTCCAGGAGGTGGGAGTCCTGGAAAGAACCAGAGGATGGGATGCAGGAACCAAAAAAAAAACCTCTTATTTATGGTAGCCCAGGCACCCAGGTGCTGGTGGAGACATTTGTGAGCTAACTGACCTGCACCTGCAGAGGATGGGGTTGGCCTCGTTTTTTAATTTTAATAAAAGAATGCAAGACATTATGTACAGGATTGTACAGAGTTTGATTCATAATACTAAAAAAAACACTAAAAAATTAAGATTTGTGCACTGCTGCTCACAGGAGAGGGGTGTCCCACACACAACTTCTCCCAGGGACAGGGGTGTCCCACTCCACAACCTCTCCCAGCTCACCCAACATCAGCTTGGTTCTGCTTTGCCCCAAGGCTGAAGCCCACGCAGGAAGGGAAGAGGCTCAGGATCAACACCACCTCCTTCCCAGCAGGAGCAAGAGGTGTTCCCAGAGCCATAGGAGCAACTGGGTTACAGCAGAGGTGGAATGGAAGCATCAGGGGCAGGAGCTCATTTGCCACCTGCATCAGAATCCCAGATGGGCTGGGTGGGAAGGGACCTTAAAGTTCACCCAGTGCCCCCCCCTGCCATGGGCAGGGACACCTCCCACCACACCAGGGTGCTCCAAGCCCCAGCCAACCTGGCCTCCAACACCTCCAGCACCCACAACTTCCCTGGGCAACCTCTGCCAGGCTCTCACCACCTTCATCTCCTCCTCCCATCCCATCTCCATCTCCCCTCTGGCACTTGGAACCCGTTCCCCCTCGGCCCATCACTGCCTGCCCTTGGCACCAGTCCCTCTCCAGCTTTCCTGGAGCCCCTCCAGGCACTGGAAGGGGCTCCAAGGTCTCCCCGGTGCCTTCTCTTCTCCAGGCTGAACACCTCCAACTCTCTCAGCCTGGCCCCAGAGCAGAGCTGCTCCAGCCCTCGCAGCATCTCCATGGCCTCCTCAGGTTCCCCTTTGAGAAGGTGCCTTTGAACACTTCTGAGGCTCAAGAGAGGAAGCACAAGGCGCGGGAGAAGTTCCCTGGCCACCACTCTGTGCCTTGCCCCACTGATCAGACAGCAGCAGCTTAAAATGGCAAAGTGGTTCCTGGAACCTGGGCAGATGGAGAGGAAGTGCTGAAAGCCCCAGGGCCGGGGAGGGTGGAAGATGAGGGGTGGCCACAGCCAGGTTGGGCTCAGCACCGCTCTCTGAGCGAGATGTGGTCCAAGGCTTGGTTCCTCTTCAGCAACAGCGCGAGGGCAGCACAGCTACTGCCGAAGGGAAGGACCAACGTGTCCCCAGTGACCCTGTGTGACCACACACAGCTGCAGAGCACAGCAGGAAGCTGCTTCAGGGCCTTATCTCATTTTCCTCCTGGCACTTGGCTTCGCTGCACGCCCACCACCCAGCAGCAGCATGGCTTCAGGTGCCAAGATGGAATAGAAAATCATAGAATCATTGTGGTTGGAAGGGACCTCCAGGATCATCAAGTCCAACCTTTATCCCATCATATCCCTAACCATTGGACCATCAGACCATGGCCTCAAGTGCCTCATCAACCCGTTCTTTGAACACCCCCAGGGCCGGTGACTCCACCACCTCCCTGGGCAGCCCATTCCAGTGCTAATAAAGATCCAAGCAATACGGCTCACCCCGAGGAGAAGTCTTCTTCAGGGAGAGATCAAGGCCCTGTGGAGGTGTAAGAACAAGGATTATCCTCGATCACAGGTGATTTCTGGATGCAGGCACTGGGCAGGGGAGAGAGCAGCATGAGGACCTTAGGCTGGGGAGCCCAACCAAGGAAGCCTGAGCCTGTTCCCTAGGGGAAAAAACTCCCAGTTCCCACCCCAGCAGGCAGAGATCCCAAGGGATCTCACCCAGGAGATGCTGCTCGTCCAGCTGAAGTGAATCAGACCAGAGCCCAGGACTGGTTTCCAGAATTTGGCTTTACTTGGCAGTACAGAAATCATCTGGAGCCTTTGGGGAGCAGCAGAGGCTCTGTCATATCGATACCGCAGCGCCGGTTTGGTCCATCCAAGGAAGCCACCAAAGGGTACAGAAAAATACTTCCACATCTCACCTGCTCTGTAATTTGTTCTCTCAATTTTATTAAGATTAAAACACAAAGGAGCCTTAGGCACAGCTGTGTCCCAACCGATGTAAACAAGTTTTTAGAAGCTTAAAGTGGAGGTGAAGTCCCCGTGCCCAGAACGAAGCCGACATTTGCTGCTACAATAGATGTGGGCTTGGTTCCATGATAACAACTTGCCACAGAGTTAAGATCGATGGGAAGAGACTCCCTAGGGATGCTGTCCACAATAAATGGAGTGCCCGAGGTTCTATTTGCCTCGATCATCAGGGTTTGAGTGACCACTGTCACAGCTACAGCTCACCAGAAGCACGGCAGTGGTGAATGGATGGGGTTTGGGTTTATCTTTTCATACGTGGATGATTTAAAAAGACAAGGTAAGACACAGCTGTCAATGAGTTATTATTTCAAATCTGCACCAACACCACCTACATCTGCAGGAAAAAAAATAATAATAACAAAAATAAACCCCCAAAAGGTTCAGTCTGCCTCTCGCTCACGAGGTTAGTCGTTAAATCAAGTCAGTAATTTGCCAGATTCTGGACAGCAGCCCTACTAGAATGGAATAATTAACACATGATATCCAAAAAAATAAAATAGGGAACATCATGACCAGTGCAGTAACTCTTCAATCTCTCAGAGATGGGATTACAAAAGCAGGCCTTACAATATTGAATTTCATACAGTGTTCATTAAGTTCCTTAATATATTCATATTAGCCCAATTTAGGTTTCTCCTAATTAAAGAGATGCTCATTACTGCTGCTCCTCCTCCCCGTAGATATCGTTCTTCTTGCGCTTCATCTCCTCGAAGTCGAACTCTGAGCCCATCATCCTCTTATAAATATCCTTGATGTCATCACACGTCGTCTCAAAGTGGGTGGTGGCATCGTAGGTGCGAGAGATGAAGATCTGGGGACAGAAGTGGCTGCTCAGCACCAAGCACCTCCCCTCACCCAACCCCACCAGCGTGGTGCTCACTCACCTGGCTCTCAGTGCCCAGGTCGGTCGGGGCGAACAGGTCGCTGATGCTGATGAACCTGGAAGAGGAGGAGAAAAAGCTTCAGAAGGGTTTTGATGTGGTGCTGAGCATAGAGTCATGGAACCATGGGACCCTAGGAACCATTAGAACCATTAGGACCATAGAACCACAAGAACCATAGGGACCATGGAACCATAGGAGCATAAAACCAGAGAAACCATGGACCCACAGGAACATAAAACCATAGGAACCATGGACCCACAGGTACATAAAACCATAGGAACCATGGACCCACAGGTACATAAAACCATAGAAACCATGGACCCACAGGAACATAAAACCATAGGAACCATGGACCCACAGGAACATAAAACCATAGAAACCATGGACCCACAGGAACATAAAACCATAGGAACCATGGACCCACCGGAACATAAAACCATAGAAACCATGGACCCACAGGAACATAAAACCATAGGAACCATGGACCCACAGGAACATAAAACCATAGAAACCATGGACCCACAGGAACATAAAACCATAGGAACCATGGACCCACAGGAACATAAAACCATAGGAACCATGGACCCACAGGAACATAAAACCATAGGAACCATGGACCCACAGGAACATAAAACCATAAGAACCATGGATCCACAGGAACCATGGACCCACAGGAACATAAAACCATGGGAACCATGGACCCACAGGAACATAAAACCATGGGAACCATGGACCCATAGAACCCATAGGAACATAAAACCATAGGAACCATGGACCCACAGGAACATAAAACCATAGGAACCATGGACCCATAGAACCCATAGGAACCATTATGGTTGGAAGGAACCTCCAGGGTCACCAAGTCCAACCTTTAGCATCTGTATGGATGTGACAACAGCTGAGTTGAAGGGCACTGGTCCACCCAGCACATCAGTGGTCAAGATGGAGGAAATTCAGAGCTTCAAAGGCTGTACAGAACCAAACAACCCTTGGATCCCCTCCACCATCAAGCTCAGACCCCAGCACTGGCAGCACAGAAGCGGGAAGGGGGAGAGGGGGCTCACTGAGGACTTACTTCTGCTCAATGGGCTCCAAGAGGTCCAAGGCCGGCTTGATTTCCTTCTCTGGGTCTGCAGTCTCCACGGTGGTGCTGGCGATGGCGATGTACTTGCCCTGTGCTGCCACGTTGTGTGCAGAGGAGATCATGCACACGTAGATATCTGGGGGAGGACAGGGCAGGGGCAGGTCAGGATGGGCCAGGAGAGACAACAGCCCTGGCCACAACACGAAAAACCTCCTCCAGCCTGCACACACACAGAGCTTCATAGAACCCCAGGCTGGGGTGGGTGGGAAGGGACCT
>VZRW01002233.1:3678-23859 GCA_013398125.1 Aegotheles bennettii
CTTTTCCATAGAACTACTGGATGGTACCTTTCTAGATTTATCTGTACTCCTCAAGGTGCTCACTCATCCCAAGTCCCCAGAAGTCTCTGCTACTTGGAGGTTTCTTGCATGTCCTTCCTACCTCCACTATCAGAGCTTTTCCAGAATTCAGGAAGGTTTGAAAAAGTACAGAACAGAAGCTAAAAAAGAGGTAATTAAAAAAAAAATAAATTATGTGTATATATCCATATATAGACAGAAAGAAATTAAAGTAACAACTAAACTTTAAAAAGGACATTTCTTGTAGATATATACATATGTTTTTAGGAATACTGGTTCCAAAGAAGGTCTATATCTCAACAGAGAAATGTAGATGAACATCTTTGCTTCTGGACTATGACTAGTTTCTTGTATGAGGACTTTTACCAGAAACATATTTCAGTTGTTAAAATAAAACTGAATTGCCCTTAAGAGCTGGACAGTCTGTAATAAATAACAAGAAAGAGTCTGTCACTTGTAAGTTCGAATCATGTTATGAAATGTTATAAAGGCAACACAGATTCTTCTCTCTCTACTTTTTTGTGCATACAGTTGATACTATTCAAAAACTTGTGTTTTGTTGAACATTTTTCTAATTGCTCCTAGGGTATACCTGTATTTTGTATTTTGATATATTTCATATAGCTGTCATTTTTTTGTTATGTTATACAACTTCATGGAAGTGACTTAATTTTTCTCTGAAATACATTTCTCTGAAATGTAATTTAACAATAACACTGATACCTTTTTTTCACATATTAATTTATTTGAAATCCTCTTTATAATTCATGGTTTTTTTACTGACTATCATGACTATGTTGCAGCAGTTTAAAAATGTAACTATCAACCTCCAGTTCTAACTGCACAAACTGTTATAATAATGGGAGGGATAAGCACATGAGAAGACAGTCTTTTCCTGAGCATACTGCTGCGGCAGATACCAGTGACAATAACAGAGGCAGAGGTCCTTATGGTATGGGCTCGTGGACATCATTCGGTGGCACCATATGCAACAGTAAATGTTATTCTCTGTGAATATAACTAAAAGAATTGGTTCAAAAGTATTGCCAGGAAAATTGCCCTCTCTTGAGAATGACAAGTTTACAGAGGTGTGTTAGCATCAGTTACTTAATTGAGGAATGAGGAAATCAATAGAAAAATTGTTGAACAACACCCCCATACTCATTCAACCAAATCATTCACACTGGTATTGGAGCATCTGAACATAAATTCACCTCTTGCAAGGCTTGCCCATTGCATCAAAGGAAGATTTACCCCTTATTTCTGGAGGGAGGGAAAAGGTTTCCCATATATATTCATTACAGACTTTTCACTGCTCACAGTCAACTAGAGCAGCAAACCACTGAACCAGAAAATCAGTTCATCAGGATTTCCAAATGTGCCAAAGAAAGATACACAAAGTTGTCATCTTTAAAAAAAAACCCAAAAAACCAAACCAACCAGCCAACCAACCAACCAACAACAAAAACACCCCATGCTCAACTAAACAAGGTAATATAACAGTTTGGTCTGAACTGGCTTGGGAAGAACACTTTTAATGTGGAAGCCTTGGGGTGTCGGAGGCAATTGAGTGGGATGTGAGGGCTTCCAGCACAGACTAACAAGGCTGGAAGACCCTGCACTGGGCCATGTACTCCGGTCTGAAACAACCATGCAGAACAGCTCTCTCTTGCTCAAGGAGATACCTGAAGATGGACATCTTCTTGTGAGCTTTTCCTGCAGCCCAAACCAGGAAGACCCACACTTTAGTGGGAAACACATCATGTCACAGCCTTGGTCTCACACCTGTGTAAATACAGCTGGTTTTCTAGTAACCTCTGAAATTTTCCCAGCTCAGTGAAGGGAACCTGGCTGAGCTCCTTCTGCCTGGCTTACGGCCGTGTGTCCTGACCTGCTGAGATCTTTACTCTGTCCTGCTGCAACCTGGAACACCAACCACAATTTCCTGCAAAATAAAACACAGCCTTATTAAAAACCCTTAAAAGCCTGCTCTGAGTGCATGGGCCTGATCCAGCACACAGTATGATCAGAGGGAGACAGATCAGCCTCTCCATGGAGAGCAACCTTGTTAGTGGCTCTAATTTAGCAACTGGAGCGCTGTCTTTTTAATCACTTGGCGGTTCTGCTCTGTTCCTTCCCAAGCACAGAGCATTTCCTATTTGAAGAATTGCTTTCCCATAATTAAATGAAAAAGAGTAAAAGAGTTAGTTGCAACCCTTTGCACAAAATACTACCCAGTGAATGCAGAATAATGCATTATAAGTAGCACTTTATTCTATTTATTGTACAGGTATTGATGTGTGTTGGATTTGTTCTATTTTAGAGGCACTGCCATGGTAACTTGTCACTCTTGACAAAGGCTTTATGTCAGAGCAGAAATGGAAGACACAGAAACCGAACTTCGGGTACCCAGTGAGATGAAGACTGCCAGCATTAGCCTCACCAAATCATCACTAGAAAAACAGGCTGATGTGTCTGTCTCCTGTTGAGTGTCTCACTCACTAGGGAACTGCTGACTACGGTGTGAGAATGGAGGCAAGGTGGCAGCCAGCAATGTCTTTTTAAGGTGAAAAGTAATGAATATGTGCTGCATTAGTTTCCTAGATGCTGTCTGCCCACATAGATTTAATTACTGGCAAGTTTTTAAAGATAAAACAACAGCATGGAAGGGCTACCTTGATCTGACAGTATTGCTTGGTGCCATCAGTAATATGGCAGGTAACTGAACAGCCACCAAGATGAACGTAACTCTGGCTGCACTTTGCTGCCTTTCACTATTACTGTTGTTCTCCCTTTGCATGTAACAACTTTGCTACCACTTCAAGGTACTGCTACAGACACTCAATTTTAGTGTTTTTTGGGACTGATCCTGGCTTGATTTCTTGGTCTGGCATGAGATTATCTAATCCCCTCCCGAGGCTTTCCTCATCACACCTGCTCCTCTGAGCACCCCAAGTTTTGACCTCTGAAAGGCAAGACAACATCAGGGTTTGGTCCCTGGGCAGGGTCCCAGAAGACACCCCCATTGTTCATGCCACAGCATACACCCTCTGGCTTGGGTGTTATGGCCCCTGTCATCACCTCTGCAGTTGTATGCTACTAATTGTGGTGAGACCCAGGTGGAGTATGTTGGTGCCACAGACCTGAAATTTTCCTGTCCATTGGTTGCATTTCTGGCTTTCTAAAAGAAACGTTGACTTCGTCCAAAAAGAGCTGGCAGGCCATTTTGCCTCAAGTGCCATTCTGGCTTGGGAAAACCATCTTTGAACCCTGCCCTGAGTCACATTCACAAGTAGGTGTTTAGCAGCATATCTAGTCTGAAAATAACACCAACATGCACGACAGTGTGATAGGCTTTTCACATGCTGGGAAAACAGTGTGACCTGCAGCCGTCATTGCAGACTTCACTGATCTCTACCTGATTGCCTAGCAGAGAAGTCGGTGAGGTTGTACAACACCAGGTGAGCCAAGAGAGCACTGGAACAGCTTGCATAGTGCCTAGCTCTTGCCAGAATGATTAGTCCCCCACTGCTAAAAAACCCCACCAACACTTACTGCCAATAGGTGTTATTTTAACCAAGCAAATTGCATATTTATTTAGTGGCCTCTGTGGTATCAGAGGCACCCTGTTTGCTCTCCGTCTGCATTCCCTCATGCAAGCCTCTTTACATTCTGGGTTGCTAAAAACAACTGGTGCTAATGACATTTGTCAACTTAATTCCCCAAATCACAAAGCAGTGCAAAAAAAAACATATGCTGAAAGAGATGGCTGGAGTTTACAATGGATTGTTTGCAGAGACTTTCTTTGTGTAACAGCTTGGAGGAACTGGAAGACAGAGTCTGAGCTGAAACCCCTGTGTTTAGGGAAGAGGTGGGTGAGGGTAGCAGGTGATATGAGAGCCATATGTTCATCTTTCTTTATCTCCTGAAGACCTGCTGCTCCCAGCCATGATATTTCTTGAAATGCTAATTACAGGAGCTAAGGATGTTAGCAGTGCTCTTAATAGACTAACTGAAGTGCTGAAAAAAAAAAATCTCCCAATGAATAAAAAGCCAGTTTTAGAAGTAGCCATCAGCTGCAGCAAAAGTGGCTCCTGCAAGGAGTGCAGGACTGCACCTCTGCCCACCCTGCACTGCACTGGCCAAGGCACCCAGCAGGAGTGGGTTTATTCATGCACCTGTGTGCTGGCTCCCAGAACCAACCACAGCAAGAGCAGTTGGAACTCATGGGGTCAAGGAGGGTGTGACCAGAGTTGGCAGTAGCAAGGGACACAGGTGCAAACACTGCCAGTGCCATTCCTGAGGTCACCTAGGTGAGACACATGAGTGAAAGGTGATGTGACTGCGTATGCCTCCAAGAGCTGTTTAAACAGTCTCTGGGACAGGTATATTGGTTCTCCTGTTGTCAGCAGATTTAATCAGTGCAATAAAACTAGGACAGGTATTTTGGTGTTTTAATCTCAAGATCATTAAAGCTACAAAGCTTTGCCACTGGGTCATTTATCAGCTGTCATGCCAGGGAGCAACTATACAGTGTCTCATGGAAAGAAGGTGGGTGGCTGGGCCCAGGGAGCTAGTCCCCTCCTGTTGCAGGGCTGAGAACCAGCTGGTTCTCTGCTACTAGACCCCTGACTGAGGGCAAGGCAAGCAGCTGCACAAGACACCCAAAAAAGGGCCAAGATCAAGATGCAGGGCCAAGCCTAGTCACCAGCCCTTCGCATGGCAAATAATACGAGACTGCCTGAGTGGCAATGAGTGGCATTGCTCAGCCATCAGGTCTACCCAAAACAGAAGGTTTGCTCCCAAGGAGATGCACCATGGTCACAAGCACCAGTGTGTGCCAAATTGGGCAGGTCTGCAACAGTTGCAACCACCTTGCTTGCTGGCTAGGTGCTCTGATGCCACAGCAGCATGTGAAGATAGGAGCATAGGAGGTCCTTGGCTGGTTGGGCACCTTGCAGGAGAAACCAGTGGTTTTAAAAAAGCTACCAAGTCTGAAACATTTTGGAGCATCATGAAGCTCATCAGCCTTTCCTGCAAGTGCCTTGTGCAGCTTGAACTAATACTTTTACCCTTACAGTTGTAGTGAACAGAATGCAATAAAAATGGGCAGGGTGTGCAGCTTGTCCTATACATGCTACTGGGACTGCAGGGTGATGCTTACACAGGCTTAGTGCTCAGAGTTTCTGCCACTCTCGCGGCTGCTAAACAGCCTTCATTGCGATCAGTTGTCTGCAGTGAGATGTTTCAATCTTGGGATGGCACCACAACCCACTGAGTTTGGAAGGCATCTGGATTTTACCATGAAAGCAGGCAAGGCAGTTCTAAGTCACTGGGTGAACGCAAACTGCCAACAAATCTTTTTGGTGTACTTCAAGGATATTTTCACAGCTTTGGACAAACTTTATCCTGAACTTTCTTCTCAGAAGATTATTCTCCTTTGACTGTTTGAATGGTTGTAGCCAGCTCGTCTAGTCTCTGAGGTCTCTTGGCAGAAGGAAGCAGGAGCAGTCATAAAATGGCTCTCATATTGTTTTACTCTAACCTTGAAGGCTTTGGTTAGATCAATAGATTGTGGAGGGATTTTGAATCAAGTTGCTGAACCTTCCTTTGGATGTTTAAGCACTCAGCATTCTGAATCTTAATTACGTTCTTAAAGGACTTGGATTTAATGCTGTATTTGTTCACAATATATTCATTCTAGAGTAACACAAGTTAAAAAGAACAAACTACATTTTTAGCAGGGCTTTGGTTTGAGACACTTTTAGCAAAGTCAGAAAATATCTGAAGGCCTGTTTCTGCTAAAAGATAAACAGGCATTTGCTAAGTCAGCTCCACAAATGAATAAGCATTCAAATAAAATCTTCATCTGGAAAACAAAGAATAAAAAAAGAGTCTGTCATCACATTCAGATTGGATATTTCTTTTCCCTATTAACTATGGGTGTCCTCTTTCAACAGCTGTGAGTTAAGAGACCTGGTTTTTATTCAGGGCTTGAGAGTGCAACATAAGTCATGTTGTAAGCATAACAAATTGTTGCTTAATTTCATTCTTTTCCAAAAGAAAGGCATTCAAACAAAAGAAAATAGCACAGAACACTTCATGACATTTTAAAATTTTTAAAGTAATCATTTTATCTTCTTTTGGATGACATTTTTTATTGTAAGACATCATTTTTACTAAATACACTGTAATACAAGAGACTTTCCATGTCATGTTGAGAGAAGCTGGTCACATGATTCACAAACAAAACTTTTAACACTGATACCTAGGCATCACTTTGAAATCAGCCAAGATGCAATGAAAGTTTTAAAGCAATGATTTGTTGTAACAAATTGCAAAACAAGAGCCACTAAATATTTCCACAGAGACATCACATTAAAAAAAAAAAAAAAGTAAAAAGAAAGGAGAAAAGATAGCTCTACACACCAGGTCACAGTTTGGTGACAATATAGAGATTTATATCCATATGTAGGTATCTTCCTCTTTATCTCAGGTGACAAAGAGAGCGATATCTAGAAATATATATATACATAAAGCATAGGTGGAGAGCAGGGCTGGGACAAATATTTCATAATTAATTGATTCTCTCTCTATTGGTGATTCAATTAAACATCAATGTTGAATTAAATTACTTGAATATAAAACATTCTTAGCTGCTTTTCTTTAAGTTACAGAAAGATACATATAAGCTGCAAGATACAGGCCTCTGGAAAGATTTGATTTGATCTCTGTGTTCTCACACATTCCAATCAAATGGCCTCATTATTAGCAGCTTCTATTATCCTTGCCCGAAGTATTCAGTGTTTATAAAGTACCAGCCGGTCATCACTCAGAACCTTCTACAAGCAGAAATAAACCCCCACAGACCTGGTCTAGAATGCATAGACAGTAAAATAACACACCCATCATTTCCTATTTCTTCTCCTGAGACGTATGTTTAAAAGATGGCAAAATAGTCGCTTGGTTGCTATTGTGAAATTCACAGTGTTTTCCCTGCAAAATGTAGACTTTTTTTTTTGTTTTTTTTTTGTTGCTTTTTTTTGCTTCATATTTTTGATGATGTAGCACAACCCCCCCACCCCACCCAGGTGTTTTAACTAAGATACTAAAGGACCTCTTGATTCAAAGCAGCAGTGGTTCTTCCCAGACCTCACAACAAGAAAATACAACTTCCTGTGCTATCAAAACCTCCATCTTTGACTAGAAACCCAAATCTGTCCCCAGCCCCTCCCCACTCCCCTCCTTCACATTTAATAGCAGTATTTGAATTCAGTTATAGGTTGCAACAACCCAGACACAGACTTGTTCTAACACATACGCATTGTACCTTAGTCATCCAGTGACCTAATAATTTTACTGGGTTATTTAATTTCTTTTGTAGAAGTCTACATCAACCACAAAAAAATCTCTCAGAAAGGTGGGGAAGGGTACAGAGAGAAAGAGAGAGAGAGAAAGAGAGGGGAAGAGAGAAAGGAAAAGAAGAATCAAAGAAGAAAATGAAATAAAACAGAAAGAGGAAAGTGATAAAGAACTAGAAAGAAAGGACAAAATAGAATGAAAAAGAGAAAAAATAGGCAGTTACATATTAAACTGTAGACAATATATATTGTTTTACAAATAAAAATAAATGAAGTCCTTTCAAAAAGGGTACACTCCACCATGCATCACGGGGTGCTGTTGCTTTACAAGCATCTCTTCTCCACACCAGTTCCGAGTTCTGCAGATCTACTGAGAGTGAAGGACAGAGTGTGGCAAATGCTGCTATTATTACTGCTGAATTTTGGCGTTCTCACTGTCCTACAAGTCGTGTTGCAGTCTGAATAGTCCAGCTCATTCTTGGAATTATTTCATTACTGCAGACGAATAAAAAATGCTAATGGAGCTGCACTATTATTCTAGGACAGTAAAACAACAGTAGCACAAACCCAGAAATGACAGTAAAATAAACTCTTGTTTTCTGGGTTTAGAAGCTTGTCTGTTCATTTCATTGTGAGAAATCAACAAGTGAGATGGGAATGGAAGAAATGTTTTTATGTAACATCTGGGGAAGAAAAGTGCTTGTTGTTAAATCTCTGGCATTCTAGCACTGCCTCTGCTGCGCACCAGCTAAAAAGCTGAATTTTACAAACATAGAAAGAAATATCAAAAGAAAAAATATTTTGGTTACTCAGCAAACTTTATCAATTTATTAATAGCATTCTAATCATCATCTGTAATAATGCAGTTGTATGTAAATTTATACATATACACACAGCCCATACATAATGTGCATGCATGTCTGCACATATATAAATAAAATACAACAGACATAGGCATACATGTATATGCTATGTGTGTATATATATATGCCATATGCAAACACACATATATAATATATATTATATATATGATCAGTTCATAGCACAGTCCAGAAAGACTTTTAGATGACCCTGATTGTCATATTTACTCAGTGTACACGATTTAGCTGACAGTGCAAGCATGATGAATATGCACATATACTCACCCTTCATTGTGATTTGAACATATTTCTTCCTCTTCTCTGCCCATTCAGCTACACTTACCCACCTTTTAATGAACAAATGCAAACTATGTATAGCTACAGTTTATAGCTTGTCTACTATGATTATACATTTTATGCACTATCAAGAACATTAATGATATAGGCCAAGGTTATCCATATCGGTGGCTCTGTAGAACATTTGGTCCTTTAGAAGTTTAACATACTGCTATGTTATTGCACAATGCATTGTAACACTATTTATTCTCTGAAATGACTAATAGTCTCACTAGTAAAGCGAAAAGAAGACATCACTAAGCACATTTTCAGGGGTTTGTGGTTATTTTTGGTATACATTCTTTCAGTGCTTGCAAAACCCACCTGTTTGCTTTCAGGCTGGAGCTTGCTTTCCAATAGAAGCAGCATCTCAGATGCCTTTTTCTTCAGCTTATATGAAACTAAGACAGAATACATCAGGTAGAAACTTAGCACCCCCCTCCACCATCTGCAGCCTTTTCCAGTGCACAGTAAGAGTGGACTCTGACACCTTTCTTTTCCACCACTGTTATTTTGAAAATAATTTTCAAATTCCTTTAAAACACCACATTCAGATTCTCAAGAGAATGGGTTTCATCGGGTGCTCAGTCTTTATCTAGCTTTCTGTGTGAACTTCCAAGACAGTCTAGATAAAATCTTAAGGCCCATTTTGTAGGAATCTTCCTCTGGCTTTTTGTGTGTTTCCAGTTCAGTAGCAGTTACCAAATAACATCTAGTTTATTAAAGAAATACTGAGTATGGCTTTATAGTTACACTGTCATGTTTATTTATAATGCTGCCTTTTCAATGACATTGAGAAGGGTAAAACTTCATCAGTGTCCAGTGAACTGTTTTCTTTCAAAAATGTTCAGAATCTTTATGAGCTAGCTCTAAAAGCTTCTGAAGACAAAACCTAAAGTGCCACAATAAATAATATATGTGAGCAAATTATATATTAAACGTGCTGTGGGAACACTTACAAAAATAAAACGCTTAATCTATTAAATAAAATATCCCCAGTGCTAAGATGAAGGACTAGTTTGATCTGGCTCATATCAATAAGAAATAACAAAAAGAGAAAATGGAAAGAAAGATCACTTTTTTGCAGTAACGCCCCCTCACAGAGGGAGGCAAAAGTCTTGAGGAATAGGTAAGGTAGGTTTTCATTTGTAAGAATTCATATTAAAAATAATCCTAACTCTAAATTTGAAATCATCAACTTCTGGTTTGAAAAATAACAGGTATCCCCATGCAGCTGTCATCAACACTGTGGCCATGCAAATGTTGTACACATACAATGCCAATCCAACCAAAAATAAATTCTTTAAGAAAGAGTCGATGTTGGTAATGACAGCACTAGTAACAATACAAACATGGTGCTGAACTCAGGATCTTTGCACTCTGAATAGTAAGCCATAACCTCAGAGTAATTTGTTTTCTCTAGAGATCTCTATCCCCTGTCATGTCTCAAACATAACCAGTGATCTCCGTGCTTTAGATTATTCATGTTATATCAGCCTATTGTATCTGTAACATTGTAAAGGCATTTTAATATGGCTAATGTCCTCCATTAGCCCCTTCTAATGAAATATAAGTTATATTGTTATGAGTTTGCTATGCCTACTAGGGTATACTACAAGATGAGTGATAGTTTCTGCACAAAGGGCATTAATCGACAAAGACCATGCACAATTTTGCTTGCACGGTTAAAAATAAAAATGAAAAAGGATTGAGAGAGGAAGGAATATGCTGCTGGACAAGCACGGTATAAGATACATCTGCCCCAGCATCTATAGCTTGTTCTATCTTATCAAAATTCTTAGTTTCAACATGTGATCCTGAAATTAATACTGTACATTAATAACCCTAGCTTCAGCCTTCATTAAGAAAGACTAGCTGGAGAACGTTTTTATACCAGTGGTATGACAGCATCCTACCAGAAGACAAAATAAGGGTCTGTGTTTAGTTTATCATGTTGTAATGTAATTGTGTGCAGTGCAGGCAGCATCTTTTTGCCTTTTATTTGTATCTAGCAATGAAAGATGCTGGCAATGCGTCTTTTTGAACAATTCCTATAGTCCTCAGAAAGACTCTTCAGGGAAAGTGCTAAACCTCCTCTTGCCTTCCATCAAATCATTTCAGTGTTTTTTTGTGGGACTGGATGCCATCTGATCCCCTAGTTCCTCCAGACAGTGCATCACACAAGACTCTCTTCTTTCCATCTGGCTTTATCTCCACAAGGAACATGCTTCACGTAGAGAACACCAGTCTTCTTTTTCCACCCACATGCCGAAGCAAAAAAACTGAGGTGAATCCATAGAAACTCCCCGTAGCTGTACAGCAGAAATCACAAAGTTCGAGTCAAATATATTTTTCCCTTTTTTCATCCACATCAAAGGCATGAATACAACAAGGCATTGTTAGTTGTGGTGGGCAAACTGAAGAGTCTGCTGATATAACAGATCAGGTTTTAAGGCCTTTGTCTATGCAGAGTTACAATAATGCAGAAGCCAAATTGATTAGAAAGACAGGAGAGAAGAAAAAAATTATAGAAATGGAAAGAGAGAGAGAGAGAGGAGAGATACGTCTCAGTAATGTCTAAAAAGTCAATACTGTGTCTACAGATGGAGAAGTGCACATTGCTTGCCCTTTGAAAGCTTCTCCGCAACTTTGTCATTAATACTGTCAAAGTTAAGAACATATTTTAATGGAGTTCAGTGGCAGTTGAACACATTCATTCCCGCAGCCCATATGAAGAAATGCTAGGAGACTTTAGCCTAAAATATCCAAGTAGACTGGAGATGCCTTGGCCAAGTTCTGGAGAAGGGAATGGATTTCTTTGATGTTGAGCCTCATGTGAGGCTCCCGCTGCCAACAGCCCAGCATCAAGTCATACACTTCCTTGGGGCATGTGCGAGGTCGCTGCAGGACTCGGCCTTGAGTGATGCACTCAATCACCTATGAGAAATCACAAGGAAAGGATCAGCACAGCTCTGCCAACTACATGGGAGTGATCCATGGATGAGTTAACCACTAATTGCCACAGGAGCTTCACTGGTGGCAGTCATCCAGCCAACTCTGCCCAGGTAGACTTATGAGCAGTGGGATGCAATCTGAAAAAATCACTGTAAAGTAAGTCATCAAGGAGCAATTAACTTCATTGCTGTTAAGTTCATCCACGTTACCCCTTCCACTCATGAGAGAATGATAGTAAGGAAGTAATCCCATACCCATCTATGAACCTCACCTCATCTCAGAAGGAGGCTGTTTTCACCCTGCTCACAGAGAGCATCAGTGCCTTTCCCTCCTTCCCTCTTTAAACTTAGGAGTATCACTGGGACTGATCTCCAGAAAGAGGTTACTTGTGACTGTCTGGGAATTAAGAGATCTCTAGATTACTTCAATCTATTCAAGAACAGGTTTGGCAGACCACTCTGCAACCATGACACGCATGATATGGAATTGAAATCACCCAAAGACTGTTCAGGAAATAGCTAAGCTCTTTTTCATTGCCTCATGGTCTTTGTCCATACCCAGAGCAGACTCCAGCCCATGCAAAGGAAAAAGCTAAATTCCAACTGGTATAGTTCTGCTTGGAAAACTTCCATCCACCCTGGGGAGAAAAGGGTGAAAAGGAAGAAATTCAACCACAAAGTCCATGACAACAGCATAAATGCTTGATATCAGGGGGTTTGCCCTTACTAAATGAATTTGTTGCTGTCCTTTCTCCAGAGAAGCTACACCAACAGTTAATGTGCCAGTCTTCCCACTCCAGTTTAAGAATGTATTTACACACACCTCATTGTTTGAGAGCTGATACCATGGCTGTTTGCCATAGGTAAAGATTTCCCATAACACAACCCCCAGGCTCCAGACATCGCTTTCTGTGGTGAACTTCCTGTACATGATACTCTCTGGAGGCATCCAACGAATGGGCAGCATGGTGTGACCTCCAACCTGAGAAAAACAAATGAAGAGTCAGAAATAATTTCACAAATCAAGAGGCTAAATAAGGAAAATACATGGTTTCTTTCTTTCCCATCTGATACTGTTCGCTTCAAGGAGCTTTTAAGAACTAGGGATTCATGGTCCAAACTACTCTCCCCCCGACGATAATCACTACCATGATAGGTTGCTCAACAGAACCTCCAAAGACATTGTTTCTGATGTGCGAACTCAACTATAACATTTACTTGGTACACCTTACCCAAGGAAAAGGAAGCTCTATAAAATCAGTAATTAATTTCACCTACCAAACCACTTTAAATTAGACCAGTTTTCCACTCCATTTTAACACTCAGGAAATGAAAAACGATTCATGAAGTGAAATCTGCACTGATGTTTCTCCTAGAAAATCAGCAATATCAGCTGAAATCCATGAGGACACAGTGGTCTGACTGCATGACATAGTAGGATCAGGATCTGTATGGCTAATATCCTAGTTTTGAATGAATTACAACAATGCTATTTTCTGTTAATAATCTCCAAAGTTAATGTATCAAATTGTTTTGTTGCACATTAACTACCCAGACCTACACAGCTGTAAAAAAAATCCAGTCCTTTGTATATGTTTTCTTGATAATAAAACACATGTAAGACATGGACTCCTATCCCAAATCAACTCACAGTGAATGGGATCTTTCACTGAATGAATGCCTTTCTGAAGGTGTCTTGGAACGTTTTTTATTTACCCCATAATGCTATACTTCCTTAAAATTAGGTTACCTAACCTTAATTTAAATTTCAAAAAATCCCTTGTTTCCTGTTTCTAAACACTACATTGTTCCTGATATGTCCCATTATGACTGGATTACATCAATACAGAAATTCACTCAAGCACCTTTAAAATACTGTAACTGCTGAGATACTGTCACAGAGATCTATAGATATTCTGATTACATTTGCATCAAGACAGCTGTGAATATTTCCAAGTAAGTTAACAAAAAAAAAGGAAATCTTTTTCACAGGCATCTAACTTTTTATTAACTCTAATTTTCCTGTCTGAAAATGTAGTTAGTTATGAAACCATATTTGTGTTTTCAAGATTCTGTCAATTAAAAACATAATTTCTCCTTGTGGGACTTTACATTTGTTGTTATAGATAATGCCCTCCTTGTTCTCATGTTGAAACAGCAAATGGAAGGAGAACCCAATAGAAATTCAGTCAGGGTTCACATTATTTCTAAATCGTGCAGAATAACTATTTCCAGCTATTTGTCAGTAATGCAGTGTTAATGTAGCATACCAAAAGCACAGCTACAGCTGTGAGAGCTCAACTCTGTTCCATGTGTTGCCACAAGTCAGTGCACACTACTAACACTGTAAAAACAAAGTCATGCTAAAACTTTCATAGACTTGGTATATTTATAGGCTCTTCTTCTCCCACTACATGAGATGTCATGCAAAAGATGGAGGAGGATTTTTGTTGGGATGCCGAATGAAAGGCAGGGTTCCTGACTTCAGTTCCTGGCTACATTGTGGATTTGTTTCTGACTCAACGCAGGTTGCTGTGCACAGGTCTCAGTCTTTCAAAAGGGGACTCAATTCCTGCGGCTTTTTAAAAAACATACACGTAAGCATTCCATTGACAAAGAATGGATACACATTTTTAAGTGCTTTGCTCAATTCGGCTCTGTGTTACAGTTTAACTCTTCGGCAAGCAGTCTGGCTGTAAGGCTTTGCGCACCAGTATTTTTAATTACTTAAAATGAAGTAACACACAAAAATGCTGAGATGCAAACAAAGCTTCAGTTTCCCACCTTATCATAACCTAAACAGACATGGCAATCAAACAACTCCAAACCACTGTTTTTACCCCATCTTGAGAGGCATTTCATTAGAAAGTCAGAGAAGTTAGTCCCTTAGAAAACATGCAGCCACATACACCTGGACAAAGGACAAGTGCCACTAAAAGATGGTTAGTGATGAGAACCTTTTGGTCTCATCAAATATTAAATGGCTCTTAGATCTCCTTATCATATAACCTCTGCTACTGGCTCTTTTCAGCAATTTCTTTAACTGATTCCTTAAAAAATAATGAAAGCTATAAACAATAAAATATGTCTCTCTTTTTTCTTATTTGTCACATCTTACATCAAGAGATTTTCAAAAAGCAATCAAAAAAATCCCAACTCTCCAACTCTTCTCTTTATATAGAACCACAGTGTACCTGTGGTAAGACTCTATGCTGAGTTTCCAATGGCATTCCGCAAAATGAATGACACACCTCTGGAGTGATGGCGATGAATTGCCACCAAATGATGGCTCTGTGATGAACTGATCTGTAACATCACAGACCTAGCTATCTTTGCAGTCATAGGAAGACTGACTCATCAGTATTGACACCAACAATTTTATTTACAGATAAACAAAGACCACAGGGCTCTTTGGCATTTTCCCCATATCATCTTGCCTGGAGCTGTGTCCACTTCTGTCCCTGAAGGCAGAAGACTTCACTGGGCAGAGTACTTGTCCAGGATTGAGAAGTCCTGAGGTCTTTCCATTTCTATCATTGCCAATATCAATCATTTTAGGCAAAGTTACTTCCAAAACCTCAGCATCTTTGTGAAAGATAATATTTAATGCCTTGCAAAGTATCAGTAAAAGTATTATAAGGCATGTTCTTAGTGCCCAGATGGCATTGCAATAAAGACAGGATATCTCTGCAATACTGAGCATAACCTGTGGCAGGTTGAGCATCTACCCATGGTCCAAGAGCAAGTTCAGTTTCAACTCAAATTTCAGTTCAGCCACACCAAAAGCACAGGTCAGGGTCTGGCCAAACGCACTTTTTCTAAATGCACATTTCCTTCTCTATTAATAATCAGTGATTACTGAGTCAACACTCACTCAGCTCAGAAAAGCATTAAGGGCTGCATTAGGCATATGCTTATTATGAAGCACTTGCTTCAGAGCTTTCTTGAACTGAAGCCTGACACCACTGTTCTCAGGTTGTCTGAAACAAATTGCCAGTCAGTTGTGAGCTTCTTCTAATCTTTACTGGACTGCTGAGTGCAAACACTCACCATTGCAGCAGTGGAGAGAGGTGGAGTGCCTTTTTGCTGTTGTTGCCAAACTCTCAGCAAGGATAAGGGGTGTTTTACAAGAAGGACCAATGAAGGAAAACATGATTACACTGACCAAACTTTAAAGGTGCTGAGTGATTCAAAGGGATGCCCTCTGCATATGCTTTAGTAAAACACACAATTATTACACAGATCTCAGATATCATCAGCATTTTGAAGGATAAAGTCCCTCGTATGCACCCTGTAATTGCAGTGCTGCTTGACACACATAATTTTAAAATGGTTGTGTGCTAAGCAGACTACAATTCCAGGTAAATAACACCCTTATATTCTGTCTAGCTAAAGTTATGACAGGTTTAAAAGCATTACAGTTTTAACTTAATATACTATCACTTTAAAATCCACACTGTAGCTGTAAAAATGCTGCAAAAACGACCATTTTATTGATATAAATTAGGGTATATTTTCTTGATGCTTACCTGAAAGCAGCTGCATTATGATGGTTAATTTTTATTTAGAATTGCACTTCTTCAGATCTCTTCTGGGATTTAAGAACTTGCTTCCAAATGTTAGTTGAGGAAAGCAAGCACTCCCTAGTCCAGCTGTAGCCTCCTATTACGTTCACTTATTGCTTTTACTAGCAACATTGGGCTAGAATCTAAACCAGAAAGCTTGGTGAATTAGCTTCTGCAATCTGCAAACTATCCACAGGGAGGAGACTGCTATCCCAGATCAGTGAGCTATGACGTTCTCCAAAGACACACTTCCAAGGTGAAACCACCACACTGTTCCACCTATGAAATGCTGCACTTTCAACAATACAATGTCATTCTACTTGTCAACACTTTCTGCTCTCATCTTTTAAATGAATACAGCACTTTGAAAGTTGCCAGATAAGCTGACCTTGAACATTGTTTTCATATATTTGCAAACATCAAGCTTCAAGGATTGCTGTAAAAGCAAAGGGCATCTAATTCCAGAATTTGCAAAAGTTTGTCTACTTTCTGACTTCATATGTTCCATATCCTACTTCACAGGCACTAGGAAATGGTGAGGCTTTTTTAATGCAGAAATTTTGGTTTTAAGAAGGAAACTAGGCCTGTAGTATGAAATTCTGTGGAAGTTGATTTTTTTGCCTAAGGTTCTGCACACATCCATCCATCCATCCATCCATCCATCCATCCATCCATCCATCCATCCAGTCAATGTAAAACCAGGTTTCTTGCACATTAATATTACCGCTACAGAGAACAGCTCTCAGCTGCTAAATTTAGGCAATCCCTGTACCAAATAAAAAAGCATCTGACGATACCCTGCCCTGGTCACTGTTTTAGCGTCTACTGACCAACTGCCATGGGAACCCTAGGTCCTGTTGCCCAGTGTTTCTGAGCTAATGGGTATGTTCTCTTACAAAGAATGAGCAAATGAAACCTTGTGCTCCTGCTGGAAACAGGAGGCTGTGGGTGGAACTGGGGGAAGTCAACCTACAGAGAGATGGAAGAAATGAGCTGTATGTGGGGCTGCACAGGTAAGACACAAGCCATGGGCTGGGAAAGGCACAAGAAATAAAGTTGTTAAGAGGACCACTCAATCAATTCACACCAGGTTTATGCCTTACTCATTTGAACCATGAAGAGGGAGAGATGAATGGACTGGCCATACTTCTGCAATGCATGCCAGCTGCAACCCGGTCTTACCATAGCAGCACTGGGGACTGTGGTGCTGAGGGAATAACGAAAGGATTTGGGGATCCAGAGCCATGCCGTAGGGTGCTACAGGGGCTGACCAAAGACAGGACAGAGACTAGTCGGAGTAATCTCTCTTTCTGCTAAATGATGGTGGCCATAATTGGAGAGGCTCCAGCACTCCTGGAGAGGACGTTAAATCCAACCCCCAGCTTTTGAAGGTATTATATTACATAACCCTTTCCCCATTTTTTTCAATTTCTGGCTTTAAGTAGTTGGTTACTTTGAATTCATGCAGTAAAAAGCACAGCAACTGATTGCATAGCCTTGGAAAACAGACTTCCTCATTTACGTTCAGCGTTCCCAGGTTCCCACGATTCCCACAGAGTAACATTGCAGTAATGTGTCACAGTGCTTTGTATATTCTCTAAAGACTAGTGATGCTTTTTCTGCCAACAGTATAAAAGTAATCTTTTTACTTTGTGAGCCTAATGAACCTGAATGACCAACCCATGGGTTTCAGCCCTGATGCTGCCCAATGCCCTGTCCGGCTTGACTGCTGCATCTCTCCAGAGCCCTGCTGATCTCAGACCATTTGCAATTCAGGGTGGTAGTCTTGAAAGCAGCAACAGTTCAGCATATGCTTAAAGTAACTGTGATGTCACAAGTATATACTCAGTCTCTTTAATGCAACTGGATATTAGTTTGTCAAACTGGAATCAAGCCATACCTTTTGATTCACTTGTTCATCCCCTCCTAAAAAAGCATCCTGTATACTTGCAGGATTACAGCATTTCAGGGTAGTTTTTGCTATTTATGTTTTGGTCTTCTGACTTGTTTCCCCATCTCAGGATGATATAACTGCGAAGAAATGTTGTCTGCAAAAATTATCATGTCCTACTGCTAAAACTGAAAACCTCTCCACTCTTGGTGAACATCTGCTCTTTCCTCCTCATAAAATGCTGGTAAATGTTTCTCTCAGCCCAAGAAAAAAATCAATAATTGTTATTTCCATTTCTTCCATGCCCTGGCTATGCAGACAAAGTCAATGCCATCAGTCCTGCCATGTCCACTTGCAGAAAAGCAATATATTATTTTCACAGTCATAACAAGCCATGCCACTCCAGCATACTGAATCATGAAATAAGGCAGATTACTAGCCAATAGCTAACAATGTGTCCTTCCATTTTCACTTTTAACCTTGCTTTAGTTCATCTCTATTCAGAAGTTCTCAATTCTACCTGTGGTCTTGTCAGAAAACTGAAACAATGTATAGAACAACATTTATTACACTGTAAAATCTCTCTTCAATTGTGCAACTTCCCAAAAAGGATATGGCAACTCATACAGACCCCCCACAAACTCATGCATCTGTCATGGTTTCAGGCTGCAGGGAGTGCCTGAGTCTTTCACTTGTACTGGATGGTGGTAGCGACAACAGCTGTGTGAGATGTGATCAGGTGAGTGATATGCTCAGCCTGGTGGCAGAACTATGAGAGAAGGTTGAAAGGCTGAGAAACATCAGGGAATTGGAGTCAGAAATAGACTGGTGGAATCATGTTCTGACCTCCTGGAGGCAGGGACTAACACCAGCACAAACACAAGACCAAGCAGGTCCTGTATTCTCCCCACCAGGTTGAAGGCAATAGCTCTCAGGAAAGGGGGTGAATGGAAGCAAGTCCATGCTAAGGGTGACAGGCAAAATGGCTTCTTGTGCTCCTCACCCACCTATGTGTCTCTGTACAACAGGCATGAGGCTCTGGATGTGGAAGACCAGTCAAGGGACGATGAAGGTGAAGGTCCTTCTACATCAGAGGAGCTCCCAGGGTAGAAAGACCTACCCCCTGTTATCAGGACAACATTCATGAGGAAGGAAAGGCAGGTTGTAGCTGTGGGTGACTCCCTTCTAAGGGGAACAGAGGGTTCAGTAAGTCAAATGAATCCTCCTCTTAGGGGGGTCTCCCTGAGGCCTGGTTAAGGACATTACCAGGAGACTTCCTAGCCTGGTATGGGCCCACAAACTACTAGCCATTTTCCATGTGGGTGGTGATTATGTTGCAGTGCATAGTACAAGGGTTATCAAAAGAGTCTTTAGGACCTTAGGATGCTTGGTGAAGGAATCTGGAGTGCGCGTTATTTTCTCCTCCATCCTGTCCAACTGAAATGTCTATACACCAATGCACACAGCATAGGCAACAAACAGGACAAGCTAGAAGCCACCATGCTCCTAGAAAACTACAACCTTGTTGCCATTACTGAAACTTGGTGGGACAAATCCCAAGACTGACATGTACCTATCGATGGCTACAGGCTGTTCAGAGGGGACAGATGAGGAGGAAGGGGCAGAGGGATTGCTCTCTGCATCAAGAGGTGGATAGAGTGTGGAGATCTGTCTCTGAAGAATGGCCACGAGCAGGTCGAAAGCTTATGGGTAATAATCAGGGACCCAAGGCAACAAAAGGAACCTTGTGGTTGGTGCCTACTACAGACCGCCCAATCAAGGGGAGCCTATTGATGAAGCCTTAGCGATAGGACGAGAGACAATGGCCTCAAGTTACACCAGGGGAAGTTCAGGCTGGATATTAGGAAAAAATCTTTTACAGAAAGGGTGGTCAGGCATTGGAACAGGCTGCCCAGGGAAGCAGTAAAGTCACTGTCCCTGGAAGTATTCAAAAAACATTTGAATGTGGCCCTTGTGATTATGTTTTAAGTGGTGGACTTGACAGTCCTGGTTTGATGGTTGGACTTGATGATCTTGAGGGTCTTTTCCAACCAGAGTGATTCTATGATTCTACTCCAGCTACGAGAGGAGGTGGGGAGGGACTTCAATCATCCTGACATCTGTTGGTAAAGTGGCACAGCGGGTAGTAGGAAATCTAGGAGATTTCTGAAGAGC